>JAMZAV010000674.1:0-284491 GCA_024449915.1 Sweltsa coloradensis
AAACCTGAAACCGTCAACACACAAGTCAATGTGAGTATCATGGTCCAGGGTGTGTTTGTGGTTCTAGGTAGGCTAAGTAATGAGTAGGGCATAAGCCCTAGCTCTACGGCCTAGGCCAAGCCTGTGGTTGGGACCCAAAAGGATAGCCCTAGCCTAGGCTCTATTTAATAAACAACGGTAGGGATCTAGGGCCTACTAGGCCTAGCCTCCCAATAGCTTTATGTGATAGGCCTAGTAGTTATGGGGGGCCGATACAGGCCTAGCCCTAGCCAATATTCCCAAGCTCCAAGACTGGCCTAGGCCTAGCCCCTAGCCAAGTTTGGGCCTAGACCCCAGGTGGATTAAAGTCCAAGGCCCAGGCTCGAGCTAGGTATAGGCCTACCTAGCTGTAGGCCTCATATTATGTAGGCTCTAGGCTAGGCCTACCCTCTCTAACATGAAGTCAGTAGTGCCTAGACCTCTAGGTTTCCTACGTTGAAGCAGCATGCTGGGTGTGGTTGGTGTTGGTGCCCTAACCTCGAGCTAGGCCTGAGGCTACGTTAACCTAGAGAACCTCCCTTAGAAACCGGTTTGACTGCTGACAAGCCGAACTGAAAGCCACTGTAGACCATGACTAGCCCTAGGCCTACGTTCATCAGGCGGGCTGGGCTCTGACTACTCGATGCGAGCTCGTTCGGTGCGATCTTATTTTGCTGATAAACGTTGATGCACACTCGTTTCGGCTTGATTGATACGATCTGAAATTTGACTGCTAAACCCAATCGAGCTCAAATATGCAAACTCGTGGCCATTTTCTTTGTAATCATCCATTCACAGCCACTGCAGTGCTTTCAACAAAAAGGGCAACAAACAAACAGCTAGGGCTAAGCATTGATACATTTAGCAAGCGGTGACATTTCTAAACCTTCTAGGCCTGAAAGCTCGTGATAGGCCTATAAACGTTAGTGAACCGAGATTGAAAATCTAGCATGCACTTGTGGCGGCTTGACCTATACCCTGACCGGTACCATGGCACCGGTACCTGCCAAGGGTGGGTGGGTGGGCCAGCGTAGCTCGTGAACCCACCCACATGTCTTAAGAAAAAATATTGTTAGTATAAAAATGATGTGTTGTGCAAAAGCAGCATTGTATTTTGTAAGCCCTGTACGGTCTTATCGTCTACGAGTCAATTCTAATGACAAAAAGACACCGCACTATGAGACTGTGATGTTTGCTTTCGTTGTTTTGTTATCTAGTTTGCCAATGCAGCTGACTGAGTGGTCAACTGTAAGGTGGTCTGGTGGCGTATCGGGGGTTGCGCAGTTGCGTTGCGTCCATCTTCTATCTCGTTCTCGGGACGAGTAGAATATACTCTTTTATGTGATTTGTTGTTTTTCTTCAGCGAACAAGACAAAGGCACGGAGGGTTACGAAATCTAACGAAAAAAAATTGAACAACATTGAGAATCATAGAGCGGAGTGCCCTAACTTATAAGTCACCACTGAAACAACAATTAGAAGAAATTAAAAAGTTCTGAATATGGTGTGGCTATATTTTAAGTGCATTTTTATGAATTGGTGGAAAAAGTCGGAAAAAGTAGGGTTTTTAATGATAGAAAAACATTGATTAGCTTTCATTCTGCTGTTCTAAAACGTGCAGATTGCCGTCAAACATGACCTTGAAGTACAAACATTTTCCCCCGTTTATTATTCGTCCCTCCTAAGTTGTTTTTCACCACTGGGCATGGTTGCCCGCAGGAGGGGGCAAGGGGGGGCTGTTACCCAAGCAAGCAGAAGTGCTAATTTGCCCTCATTTGATGTGTGGATTTATGATTAAACTTGTAGTATATAAAATGTTCATGGAAAGACGATTTCTTTACTGATGAACGTTTGTTAAATTTAATGGTTGCCAATTTTCTGCGAAATAAGTAGCTTATTGTGTCTTTTACCTGCAATAGTTCGTCTTTAGTTTTGAAATGAATACCACTCCACTCCATGGAATAACGCGAGTTTTGACTGTCGCAATAATAAGCTTGCGAAAGCAAAAATGTGAGGTGGAGTAAAACCCTGAAAATCCCATCGCACGCTCGCATTTGCGAGTGACAATTTGGCTCTTGCGAGTAACTTTTATGAAAGTGCTTCAAAATATTGTTTTGCGAGAATTTGAATCGAGCGCCGATTCATGCCGCCGACTGTGGCAGTGTGCTGAGTATGCCCCCCCACCCCTCCTGCCTAACATGTGCGATCTTCCAGAGATTATACCGCGTAAATAATTACCACAACATCACTTATGTTTTCAATCTGCTAGAAGTCAAAACTTAAAAGCTATCACCCATGGTGATAAATCTTTCCTTATCTTGTTTACTCTCGTTCGGGCTCCAGTCCCCCCCTTCCCGCGCCCCGAGCCAACGCATCGTGAGTCGTGACCTTACTTGACTGTGACAAGTTATAAAGCAGATGCAACCGAACAGTGAGTGTTATCTTAACGGCCCGCTGCTGTTCCTCTTTTGTGATTATGAAATACTACTTCATCGGCACGTCATTGTTTATAGAACAGCATTACGTCTGAGATATTACAATAATTGATGAGCGCGTTTCTTCACAGTTCATTAGACACCCCACACGATTTTTTTGTTTTACTACCCGGGTAACCCGCGGGTAATGTGGACGGGTACCCGGGTCGTAAAAAAGTCGGGATTCGTCATCCCTAGTAAACAGCCAGACACATTATTGTAAGACGCGATCGCGAACATAAGTCATTGGGCATTTTGTTGATGCGGCGCATATGATTTGTACCATCAGTGTTCTTATCTTATCTTATCTGCAAGTGGTTTACGAGTTTTCACGGTATAAATACTGAAGTTTTTCAGTAGGCCTACTGAATTAAGCCCGCTGCCCGCTATGTTATCCTAAAACGCACCAAACGCTCTTTAATAAAACCTGACCTCAAAATTTTTCGCCGGCGGCGCAATTGTTGGGGGGCTCCGCTCCCCAAACCCCCCTTGCCTTCCCGCCGAAAGTACCTTCCCGCTAGGAGCGAGTACTAAAAGACGGGTGCGAGTTGATTTGTTACACAATTTTCAAGGGTTGGTGGAGTAAAGTCATATTATCTCAGTGGAAAAAAAGCTAATATTAATTGTCCAACTCAACGTTGGGAATCTGAAGCCTTTGACTGAACGACAAAAAATAGGAGGTAAAATATTTGGAATGGTTTTCTAGGTTTGAGTGTCGACTGCACAAAAATTACATAATTTTGGTAATGAATTCAGCCCACTTTTTCCAAAACCCACCATAACGCATTCTAAAAACCTGATTTCCAAAATTTTCGCCTGCGGCGCTGTTGATGGGGGGCTCTGCCCCCCCCAAACTCCCCATGTGCCCAACGAAAGTACAAGTTGTGATTTTTGCCCCCCCTGCCAAAATTCCTACGGGCGCCCATGTCGCTGGGTGGTGCAGGCACGTAGGAATGGGGGAATCCCCCCCCCCTCACTCCAGAAGAGTAATGACCAACAATTTCCCATTATGGTTGGACGTTGATTGCAAATTTAATGATATGCATATTCAATGGTTGTAACATGGTTAAATCTCGTCACTACTCCAATTCTTTTTTTTGGTTTTATAGTTATAACTGTAGGGCTACAAAAAAAACATTAATTTTGTATTGCATTCAACCCACTTATTTTTCCTAGAACGTACCAAAACCACTCTAAAAAACTGATTTTCAAAATTTTCCCTGCGGCACTATAGTTGGGCTCTGCCCCCCAAACCCCCAGTGCTTCCCCCTACGCACCTGGGGTGGTGGGTTGTACGGAAAATATCTGGCACCGGTCATATTGGAACCTTTAAGCCGCCACTGGCACGCACCAAGTAGTCCGAGCCCAGCCTGGTGAATGTGTGTTGGACACAAAGATAATGACTTTAAGCTAAAGGTTAGATTAAAGGCTCATTCATAACCAACTTAGGCCTCTAACTTAGCAGCTAACTTAGCCTCTTACTTTAGGTTGCTGTTCATGATAGATATTTAGGCCGCTAACTTAACAGCCACTGCCTCCTAGATGTTGCTCGTGGCAGAGTGCTTTACAGCCATACCGTCGCCTCTAACTTTAGGTGGCTGTGCATGATAGATGTTTTTAAACCAATCACAACACAGATTTGCAGTGTTTACTTTTATCGCGCCAATGCTTGACGTACAATAACATTCAGCGTTCAGTAAGTAGGCCTAGCCTAGCTCTACTTAGGTAGCATTATAGAATTGATTGACTATAGACTGTACAGTTTATTAAACAATAAATGATGGTAAAAATAATAAACGTATTTATTTAAGACAACGTGACGTAAGCCTTACATAACCTCACATGGCCTAGCCCTACCGCAATAAACGATAATAATACTGACGGTCAGTTGACATTTCTGCCCCAATCGATAGCCAAATGTTTTCTTTTATATTCTTATCTTTGTATAAAGACGAAGATTTTACATATAGCAGTGGCCTTTTCATGAATTCGTTCAATAGCTTTTCATCGAACAATAGCTGATGTTCCTTGGGATCCATTTTTGCTGTTGTTTACGTTTTCAATCGGATATGACCGGAAAATTGTCGGCTCGAGTCTCTCTCTGATTGGTTAAAAGCTTAATGTTAAGTTAGCTGCTAAGTAAACCTTGGAGTTTGCAAACATTCGGTTGCTGATAAATGTAAGTTAAGGCTAAGTTTGGTCATGAACAGAATGTTGTTTTCCATAAGCAAACCTTTAAGTTAGAGGCTAAGTTAGCTACTAAGTGGTTGTGAATGCACTTTAAAGCTATTGCATGAAGCGTAGGGTGTGTTGGCATTGCGTGACTGGCATCACACATGCTTAGGCTAAGACCCAATGTAGGCTACAAGAATATAGGTAGGCGGAGTCCTAGGCCATGCAATAGGGTGGATGTGCCAATTAGCAACCACTTTAATAGTGACCGCATTTTTTTTAAGTTTTTTTTTTTTTTTTAAGGTAGGCCTACTGGCATGTAATATAATAGTATATTCTTAAAGAAGCTGCAAAAAGCATCAAACAATATATCCTGTAGGCTATTGGTGAGTAGGGCTACCTCTTGGTATTTTCAACAGCTAGCCTAGGCCTACATGTTGCCAAAGTGTCTGTTACCACTATTCCGATAGTTTTTAAATAAATACCATAAACAAACTTGTATTTAGAGTCGACCCACTTAGTTGAATACATAAATAAACATATTTAAAAACATAATAAATTAATAATAAACACATTTAAGGATGTATAGAGCATTTACCTTAATGTCCCCATATAGGTAACTGATTTTCAGTGGGGGACAGTAAACCAAAGCGACCAAGCCAACCCTGTAGGCGGCGACGCAATCGACGAGTTAACTATTGATGATATCCAGGGTTTCATAAAATAATATTGCATCCTAGGCCTATTTTGTGAAGGAGAGCAATAATTTTGAAAAACCAAATCAGCATACTTCTACACTTCTTTCTTACAGTAGACCTAATTTAATTCATAAATCTGGATCTATCACTCTGCCCATGCTCAAATTTTGAGTGTGTCAAGTAGTTCTATGTGTCTAGTTCCATACGGTATTTAAAAAATGAAGGAAAAAAATAGATCTTTTTGGACGGGGGGGGGGGGGGGGGGGGGGTTAAAAGTTTATATCCTTGAGCTCACAAATTTTACTAGGTAGCCTACCTACTTCATTAAAAAAATACATGTTTTTTGTTACATACCTATTTAGATAGCCCTTGCAAAATCCGTGGGCCAATTAAAAAATAAAACGACAACATTAATTTTGATTAGGCTATTTACTATTTAGTCCGTGCGCCAAATTTTAGGCCTTTCGGTTCAGTGAGGGAAATACTAACAGTTGATTTGATATTGAATGACCCTGTGTGGACGTGTAGTATAGGAAGATGATAAGGAAGAAAAGTGACACTTCTGCTTATAAGTAATTGCAACCACCCAAATAATGAGAATGTCGGGATTCGTAGGCCAATGGGCATGGGGGGTGGGGCGTACACCTCTATTTTACAGTGTAAAGTTAAGAGGAGTCGCTGAGGCTGGCGCGAAGACGAGTTTAGGTGCTCAGCTTTCTGTTTTTCTTTCTTTCGGGTTAACGGTTTATTACACCGTTATCAAATTTCACACTAACGTTAATACATGTTAAATCTAGTATGCGTATGCCTAAATTAATTAATTAATTTTGAATTAGAAACAAGTGAAATCACCATAATTTACTCCTTTTCGGTCAAATTCGGGAACTTATTCCAAGTGTACAGATTTTTTTAATGCAGATTTGCAAACTGGGTATCAACGTTTAAATCAATGTGAACGCGCAGGTTAATTTGGTTTTATTGTAAGATAAATGGTTTGGTGAGAATTTCCAGATCCAAAATCCATATTTTGGATTTCCCATTTTTCTCGTTTCGGACTAGTCTTGCAATGGATCTAGGCTATACAGCTTATTTTTTGCAACCAATTGCGGATATCAATAATATGTACTTTATTAACATTCGTCATTCACGCAAAATTGTGTAATGATATTACCAACCATTCAGCAGAAATAACTACACCTGAGTGCGCGCTTTTCAGTTGGGCCAAGCTCAGCGTCCCCTCTTAATATATCGATTGTTAAAATATATGATTCCACTGATGTACTGAATCTCAAGCTTTTTTTGGATGAGCAAAGTGAAGACTTCAATTTCACTGACACCCCCCCCCCCCCCCACCCTAAAAAAAAATAGAAACCGATAGGGTGTTTTTTTTTTTCTTTGTTCGCTTTCTACCGGGCAAACGGCATAGTATGCGATCTTGATGAAAATTGGAGGGGACCTTCGAAACTTAGACCTGCCACGTTTTTGGATAGGCCTAGGCCTACCTACAATCGAAGAAATATTTCTCATGAATATCGTACTTTTATCATTTTTTTACGATTTTTAATGCGATATTTTCGTGACATTTGGTCAGATTCTGACCAAACGGGTGAGGCTACAATGTTCATATTTTACATGGACATGTATGGTGATGTAGTACCTTTTGAAAGAAAAAGTTGAAAAAGTTAGCCATAATCCATAGAAATAAAGGTTTTAATACAAGTAACTATAGAAACTTGACAACAACCACCTACAATGCGTACAAAAAGCAAGTCTTCGTGCGTCCAGATATTTTACATTCTAATTAGCAATTACCACAGTAGGCCTACTTCATAAAAATTATCCTTTAATATAACAAAATTGATTTTTCAATCGAACTTGAAGAGTGAAGAGATACCACGCGTACCAAAAACTTAAAAAAGCTCATCCATCAACGCGACTAAAAAAAGCGTTTGTGAAGCGGCCTAGTTCGAGTGAGCGCAGCAAAACGAAGTCTATAACGCTACCCGATCGGGTTTCGTCGTGACTGTGTCCAATGTCTGTGTCAGATCCCATACGGCCGAACGGCCAAATAGATTGAGCTGAAATTTTAAACAGACATCCGTGACCAGGTAACTGAGAACTGCTAACAAAATGAGCACAATCCATTTCGATTTAAACCTACAATTAATAATAAACTGAAAAATAGGCCTAACATGTGTAGGAACTAGGAATTCTTTTAACGACAATGGTTTTTCTTTTGAAAAAATTACTGCTTCTTAGATGTTACTCGGTTGCGATGGAGGCAGTGGAAAATATTTGTAATGCAGTTATGCGGTGACAAACTAGGTCTATCAAAACTTGCATGTTCAAGGTACCCCCAAATTCCGCTGGGAGATTGAGTAATGCAATCTTACTCGTATTTTGTACTGGGTACTGGCTATGTTTTCCATAGTATTGTCACAGTTGTAGAGACTAAACTGCGTGATATGCATTTCAGAACATGTTTAAGAGGGTACGCTGAGCTTGGCCCAACTCAAATTCGCGCAAACAGGTGTAGGCCTAATGTTGATGATTTCTGCTGAACGGTTGGTAATATCATAACCAAATTTTGAATGGATGTTAATAAAGTACTTTTATATTGATATCCATTATTGGTTGCACAAAATAAGCCTTAAAGATCCATTGCGAGACATAAGTCCAAAACGTGAAAAAATGGGAAATCCAAAACATGGGTTACAATTCTGGAAATTCCCACCAAACCGTTTATCTTACAATAAAATCAAATTAACCAGCACGTTCACATTGATTTAAACGTTGTTATCCATTATGCAAATTTGAGTTAAAAAAATATGTACACTTGGAATAAATTCCCGAAGTTAACCAAAATTTAGTAAATTTTGGTGATTTCACAAAATTTTAATTCAAAATCAATGAATTAAATTAGGAATACGCATAATGGATAACATAGATTTATTCTTTATAAACATTAGTGTGAAATTTGATAATGGTGTTATAAACCGTTTACCAGAAAAAAAAAACAGAAAGCTGAGCGCTTAAACTTGCCTCCGTTCTAGCCTCAGCATACCCTCTTAATATTTTTTTAAATACAATCAATAAACTAAAAAATCTTATCCGACCAGGGGATTGAACCCAGGTCTCCCACATTCCGGTATAAGGGCGCCTTATCCAACTAGACTAGGGAAACGCCAAAGTCGTTCATTTTCAAGTGAGCGAGCCATGTGTTGAATACCCGGTATCATTCCCTCGTACTGGGCTAGATCCAGCCTTAGGTATAGGGGAGGAAAGGGGATGTTCCCTGGTACTCAACTCATGGGTCACTGTCACTCACTCGTCTATCTACGACTCTGGCGTTTCCCTAGTAAGTTATAATGACACTTTCCTTTTACTAGGCCCTCGTAATTATTGGTTTTACATTGCCTAGTTTGCATCTTGGCAAGGCCCGAAGATGCAACAAAAAGCCCATTTTTTATTAGAGGTGATAGGCCTATCTAGGCCTACTCCAGTTCGACTAGATCGTTAGTCGTACAGTAAAAAACTAAGCAGTTTCTTCTAGAGTATACTTGTTTCAGACCAAGCAACAATTGTATAATTTCTATTTGATTACTTTTACCTACTTGGAGGCTGCTAATCTTTACATCTACCCCAAAATTTTCACATTTAGGGCCTAGCCCTAGTCCTAGCCCAAGGCTAGAATTTGCAAATTATTTTGTTCTAGAGTTACGTATATCAATTAATATGCTGTTAAAAAGTGGAAATATTTCCAAGCATTGTGTTATCCTTTCCTGCCTTTAGTGGCAGATTTTCAATTCTCTCCTTTTCTCATCAGCCTTCTTTTATAAATTCCTAGATCCTCTTCCTTTCCTTTCCATTTCTCCTTTTTCTGCATTTATTTTTAGTTGCTTCCCTCCTTTCATCGTCCTCATCTAGGTCCTTGGCCTATAGAGCGTAGGCCTACCCTGAATATTTGCATAATGCTAATAGGGTACTAGCAACTACGTCACGCGTCCAGGAGTATACCGGGTATTCTCTGCTTCGAGACCAACTGGACAAGCAACCCTCGTTTTGCAAGTTGATACCTGCTGAACGGCGCAACACTTATAACTCTCCCAACTATTATTCTATTCATTATTGGGACAAAACTTAAGAAAGTTAAGATGAATAATATTTAGCAAACATGATTCCTTCTAATAGTGATCATTTTGAATTTTTAGACAGCCGTTAACGTGTTGTACCGATATACATATTGAAATAAAATTTAGGCCTACTTGTTTTTTTATAAAATTAAATTAAACAACTTCAATTGACAAAAACCTAGTGATCGGATTTCGACAAGACCTCTTTCAAAATATGCATTGGACTGCTTAGACAATATATAAATTAGGGCCTAACTTTCTAGATAGAAAGTGCACTGAACAAAAATTTACAGCATCATAAGGTAATATGCAGTGTATTGTGTTTTCATCTAAAATAAGCACTTTTGATGTGCGGGTGAGCCGTGAAAAACTGCACGCTATGCTGTAAATTTTTGTTCAGTGCTTTTTCTATCTAGAAAGTTCATTTATTTCTTGTCTAAATAGTTAGATGCATATTAGAAAGAATTCTTGGCAAAATCTGACCAGTAGTTTTTTGTCAATTAAAGTTGTGAAGACTTATTGTATGTTGATAAAATTTTGTCGTTTATAATGCGTAGGCCTACATTGTTATAACAAGCTAACGGCTGTGTAAAAAAATCAAAATAATCGCTGTTAGAAGGAGTGATATGTTTGCTTAATATTATTCCTCTAAAGTTTTGTCCAAATAATGAATAGAAAAGAGCGTGATATTTGTTGCGCCGTTCTGCAGGCGTCAACTTGCGTAATGAGGATGCTTGTCCATCAGTACGATTTGCGGCCACGTGATTACTAGCTGTGATATCACATGACGGTTCCCTCCCTATAGGCCTTCTACTATTAATAATTATTAATTACTTTATTTTTTCCGTAGGGTATTGCCAAAAAAGATGTATCCGTAAAGAAACCTTTCGACAAAGAACTGGAGCCCCTCCTACGCGATAACCCCCGCCGCTTTGTCATCTTCCCCATTCAGTACCATGACATCTGGCTGATGTACAAGAAGGCTGAGGCATCGTTCTGGACGGCTGAAGAGGTCGACCTATCAAAGGTAGGCATTGGACAAGTTGTGTTAATTGCGTAAACATTTAAACCCTGCTACTTACATTTTATTTATGCTGTATTTTAATTACAGTAAGATCTCTCTTATCCGAGTTGGATGAGACCGGGGGCACCTCGGATTTGCGAAAAACTCGGATGGCGCGGATCAATTGTTTATTTGCTCTCGTAGCATAGCCTGATGTGGTAAAATGATATATGACACATGTAATGGATAAAGGAACATAAAATACACACGATACACTTCATACAGGGTATACTAAATGATTTAATAGCTTGTAATTCAAGCTCACGAACACACGTACACAATTAGGCCTACATGTCGTAATAAAAACGTATGCCTAGGCCTAGGCCTAAACTCGACGCAGTAGGCCTAGGCCATAGATACTACTATACCTAGGCCTACAATGCAAACATAGGCCTAGGCCTAGCTCTCTTTCTCATGTGGGAAAACCTCTCACTACTATGCCCGCGCTGAAGCTCACGACGCAAGATAAGTCTGGGAAAGAAATAAGATAAGCCCAGGAATAACAATTCAATGCGTCGTGATTACGAATTTCGTGAATCGGTTGAAACATGATTGCATCTAGTTCCACAACGACCATCTTTGAACAGCTGTGTGTGAGATGGCTGGATCGTATGCGCACGCGCAGGCGCGCGACGCACACTGACCTCTATATGCTCAGTGGGTGGCACTGACGCTTACCGGCGATGCGCCCGACGCACACTGACCACTGAACTCTATATGCTCAGTACACTGATGCACACTGCTCGAAAGTCGAGAAATATCGCCGATCTATCTTCTTTGCACTCACTCGTAAGGCATGCCTACAAATGTATGCGAGTACATTTAAAAAAGTGCGGCGCGGCGTCTGTAATTATTTTTATGTTTTATTTACGTATTTAAAACTTTAATTAATTAATTTTTATTTTATTTATTTTTTGGCGGCTCGTTTAACACGGAACATCGGATAAGAGGAGATCGGATAAGAGGGTTCTTACTGTAATAGTTTTCTATTGCACGTGTTCAGAAGAAAATTAAGTTCAACCACCTATTCAACTATGATGTTATTTAGGGCTATGCACATTCAATTAGTACTTATATTATATAGCCAAAAAGGGTTCCGTAGACTTCCATTTCCAACAAAAGTTAACAATATTTTGCCACTGGAACTTTAAAAAAAAAATCATGATGTCTTACATCTAATTGGAATCCCTGGGCTTAGGCCTATGTATGGAAATATGTAAGCTCTAGCCCTATGTAGATTTCAAAATGTTACATTTTTACAGTGTTTTAGGCTAATTTATTTCAATACAGGCTTAATGTAGGGTATGAAACAATTATGCTAATTCTAAATAAAAATTCGCCTACTCTGAACGCAGGACATGGCTCACTGGGAAGGCCTCAAGGATGGAGAGCGTCACTTCATCTCTCACGTTCTTGCCTTCTTCGCCGCGTCCGACGGTATCGTCAACGAGAATCTCGTGGAACGCTTCAGTCAAGAGGTTCAGGTCACCGAGGCACGCTGTTTCTACGGCTTCCAGGTCGCGATGGAGAACGTACACTCGGAGATGTACAGTCTGCTCATCGACACGTACATTAAAGACTCTTCAGAGAGGTGAGTGGGCATCCAAACTTTGCTATTTTCAGTTTTAATTAGGGATGTGCGGGTACCCGAAAAACGGGTAATTTTCGGGTAGGTAAAATTACCCGACCTCGGGTCGGGCCGTCAATTCATTACCCGACCAAAAGTCGGGTAGAAGTAATAAAGAAACACGCCAATCTGCTCCTTTTAAACCTCCCCTCAGACGCCAAACGAACAGCTGACGTCGGAGCGGACCAATCGCTACGACGTGGGCGCGGCTATGCTATGATGCTGTGTCCTTGGCTCTTCCGGCGTTGTCCCCGCCAAAGTAATAGGCCCTACTGACTGACCGTCATTACTCGTCTTCTGGTTATTCAACGCTTCTAACGGCATAAAGCAAGTTGAATATTACGTACGTAGGCGAATGGTGAAAAAGAAACAACGCTAATAAACATCGTCTAATAACTAGGCGGCAGGCCTAGAACAAGTCCGATCTAGTGCGCATCGTTGCGCGCAACAGAGCGTTGGGCGGAGTCAGACCGAAAGGCTGGTGCAAACGCGCGATTTCGTCAGATGCATGGCTGGTACAAACAAACGCATGATGATGATTTCGTCGGCCGGAAGAGAAAAATACGCGATCGCATCGGTTTTTCTTGGGGTTTTCGTATCGGAAATATTAGAAAACGATCGTTACGATATTATTTCCGAGAATAACGAACGATTGATGCAGGAAAACGATAATAGCGGGGTTTCACTGTCCTAGGCCTAGGCCTACTCAAGCAAAAGTTCATAAGACGCAAAACTGTTTTGTAGTTTTTTTTTTTTAATGAATTCACAAATAAAAAAAATTTCACTACCCGAGCCCGACCCGAGCCCGAGGGTACTTCAATTACCCGAGCCCGAGGGTACTTTCAATTACCCGACCCGAGCCCGACCCGAGTTCAAAAACCACTACCCGCACATCCCTAGTTTTAATTAATTAATTAATTTTTTCATGTCAATTTAAATTTTAAAATGTAGGCCTAGGGCTATTTTTTAATCTTCACTTGAAAAATTGTTTAAGTAGACTTGGGTCTGCCAACGAACAACAGACTTCACCACTACTAGTGTGAAAGTGATATTGCCAGGTAGGCCTATAGTTTGAATCTAAAATATATTTGGCACAGGGATGTAAAAATATAACATTTAACACAAAATGTATATTACAATTTTTGTCTGTACGGTACATCTTTGGTCACTTGATTGTTGAATAAATAGCCCTACTTGACTGCAAATAGTAAGGCCCTAGCAATTGTTGAGCGAGCGTAGCGAGCGTCTTCACTTGACTCTTATGGCTCGAATGTCTGGAGCCAGCGGTTTAGCTGAGCTCGTTTAACCGGTTCCCACTCGAACACCGAAGTTAAGCAGAATCGGGCGTGATCATGGGTAGAGTGGGTGACCGCTCATCCCTGAAACTCACGTATACCGCTGGTTAGAGCAGATGGAGGGTTTGAAAGCTAGTGTAACGGCTTCGTTCTCCTCGACGTCTGCTCGGGCAGTGCCGGGTTAGTGGAGGACACCTTATATGGTACTGTCAAAGTTAACAACCGTTCCTATTCGGATGCGGGTGACGGTTAAGCCGTTGGTCCCCTTGGTACTTTTGAAAGAGTAGGCTACTGTCCGGTACCGGGTTTCCCTCTCTCCTTTGTTCATATTTTCACCCTATCTGTCACCACTCATGTTCGATTAGCAAAGTGCATAAATAGACGTTAAGCAAGAAATCAATCATCGAATGCCTGGTCTTTTGTTTTTTTTTTTTTCTGTTAAGGGCTTTGAACAGGTCGCACCGTTTCTTTGATCGACCTGAAATTTTTGCACACTTGTACATACATCTTGCGAGTTTGTATAGTTTTTAAACAAACCCCGTATCGTTGGTTATGAAAAATAAAATAAATAAAAAATAATGTTCCGATCGTATGAAATTTTCCCGGGTCAATAAGGTAGACAAAACATTCTCTTCTATTTTCAAATTTCATTTAATCGGTCAAGACTAATAGTGTAATAGAAATACATTTATAAAAAGTAACGTTACCATGGCAACGAAAAGTCTCAACTATCACTGACTAAACGTAATCAAAATACTATCGAGGAAGCAGTGTATTATTTGTTATCAAAGAGTTAAAATAGTTTTCCCAAAGAAATGATGTCAAGGTCCTCTAGATGGCGGTGGATTTTATGCATTCTCTCCTATTTTACAAATTTTCAGCTAAATTGGTATGTAACATTATGGGAATGTCGTACTCGGGTCGTGTTGCATGTACGGGTGCTCGCTCAACAACGCGACGGGACTTTAGCGTTTTCCTAGTTATAGAAAATTGTCCCAAATAGAAATTTGAGATTGAACGGTCCAGGACGTGTGCCCTCTGTTTCGACGTCCGCGCCAATTAGTGTATAATGAATAATGATAACTTATTTTCTCCAGGGAGTTCTTGTTCAACGCCATGGAAACGATGCCGTGCGTTAAGAAGAAGGCCGACTGGGCTCTTCAGTGGATCTGTCACGAGAGCGCTTCGTTTGGTGAGAGGATCATCGCGTTCGCTGCCGTCGAAGGAATCTTCTTCTCCGGAAGTTTTGCCGCCATTTTCTGGCTCAAGAAACGCGGACTCATGCCCGGCCTTACGTTCAGCAACGAACTGATCTCCCGGGACGAGGTTAGTATGATAGATAGATAGATATTTATTGGTATTGTCATAGATATGTACATAATTCATGTAGATAATTAGACCCAATTAAAAACAAGATACATATTACTAAATGCATTTTATGTAACATATAAATAACATATAAATAAAGAATAGCACTTGCAAGTCAGTTACATAATGGTTTGTCACCCATATTAAATGCTTTCTACATAATGAATATTTACAATGTGCAAATGCTGTAATAAGAATTAAGAATAAAATGTTAGTACTAGGAATGTGCGAACCCACTATTTTTACTTCGAACTCAAACTCTCCTATCTGAAAAAAAGTTATACATGTATATTTATTACCCTACTGTATATTTTTATTGCATTCTGAACAGTAAACACGGCGTTCAGTTCAGTTTATCAGTCAGTAAATGACGTGGCTGATGTTTCATTGACCTTGGAAAGTTAAAAGGGTGATTGTATTGTTGAGGCTTGCGTGATGAAGGGGGCGGGGGGAGAGATAAGGCTTGTGATTTACCATAGTTCCCGTGATACTTGAATTGTGCAGCAACTCCTTGGCGCACAGTCGGCATTTAACCTTCTTTCCCGCGTCTATCTTATCAAAGAACTTCCACTCAAGAGATATTCTAAACAATAAACAGTCATGCGTCACTGACTCAAATCTCAACACGCGTAAACAACTAAGCGGGCGGCGAGCGACTGCGAGCGGTCTGGAACCATCTGGAATGTGTGGGCCGGTTGGGGGGGGGGGGAAGGCAAGGCCACCGTGGCAAGGGATCGCAACCAACTTACCGTTTTGCGGGAAGGCGGCGGCTGACTGAAAGAGCTCGTATTTCAAAATAGAATTATTGAAATCTGAAATCTCGACGACTGAACAATGTCAATTGAAAGTCAACGTGTATTTTTAAAAAAATTATGTACACGTGTATAGATCTACCAACACCACAAAAGCCCTGGCCAAAACGGACGAGTCTAAGTTGTCTTGAATGCAGGCGATGAGCGCGTACCGCGAGTGATCGGCGGAGAGACATGAAGGTGCTGGGGCCGGCGAAGCCATATCGCTCCCACCGTATGCCGTAAGGAGATGTGTTCCTCTTGGCTGCCGGCTAGAACTGAGCCGTACGGCGCCCGTATCTACGGAGCTCCCCTAAAACCGAGAATGAACTTGGCCCGGAGGCGCGCGCACGTGGCAGTGTGGCTGTGGCGCACGGCCACAGTGGTCTTGGTACATCTATACACGTAGACGGACGTGTACACGTCTCATTCTCATCCCTACGGGTAGGTAGTCAAAATTAAATTAATCCTGGCTGGATCATGGTGGAGGTGCCGGGTCATAAAACGCGATCGTGAGATCGTAAAAACCGTTAAATACGTTTTTGGTGATACCTTATCAACCCTATTTGGCCTCAAATCATTAAAAATACTAAATAGGCGCAGGCCCTACTCTCATAATTTTGATATATTTTTTCACAACAATCACATTTTGATGTATTGTTACTAGGGATGTCAATACCCGGAAATTTTCGTACCCGGGTACCCGCGATCGTTACCCGAGATACCCGCGGGTAGTAAATGTTTGATTTATCGTCATGGGTGTCAAATGATTCAGAAAAGCATTGGCAGTTGAAAACTAGTACGTATTGGTAAAAGGCCACGTATGTTTTAGTGTATGATGACTCAATTGGGTTCGGAGCAACTACATCAAGCGGAAAGGAACACTGATTGATTACTACATTCCTTTCATGCGCATATGTACGCAACCGAAATCGGATCGTAGGCTGATCAAGGTCAATCCTTGTCTTTATCCCAATGCATGATCTCCCGCTCCCCGCGCACTATTTTCGTATCAGTTCATTCGAAGTGATCTTCCACTTCACAGAAAATTAGGGATGGTACGTGTACACGTTTACTAATTATCCTTGATCAGTAAACTATTTTTTTTTATGCTGTTTTTATCCTGTGTGCGACCAGCCGAACTGTGTTTTCTCATGAATCACTTTAGGTCTACGGTTATTGTTTCATTCATACACGCGAGTAGTGTCCAATCCAACACCCTTCCCGTCTTCACATCGGCAGCTTTGAGTCATCGCAAACTCGTAGGTCTACAGTCAAACGTCGTTACAACCGGGCAGATAACACTCATTTTTTAGTGTTTCTGCGCTCCCGATTACGAAATTTGGTGCATTGGCATCTGTTTTGTCTCGAGCAACCAAATCGTATAGTTTGCTTCAAGGTCAAGCCTTGTTCGCCGCTATCTCTAAGCCCCCACCCAGCCCGCGTCGAATTCCGTATTAGATCATTCAACAATTTCACTCAATCACTCGTCGCTACAATCACAGCAGCCAGCCATGAGCGGAAGGGGAGGGGTATAATGACGCGATGTATTGTCTGTTCCGTGAAAAAGATCGCGATGGACAAAGGAAAGAACGGGTAATTCCGGGTAACGGGTAATGGAAAATTGGACCCGTACCCGCGGGCAACGGGCGGGTAACGGGTACCCGGGTACCCGTTGACATCCCTAATTGTTACTACGTATTGATATCATATAGAAATTGGTACATTTAGACATTAAAAGGATTTTCAAGGATTTGAGTGTTTCATTTAAGGATTTCTAAGGAGTTTTGATGTGCTCAAACAGGATTTTTATTTTTTCTTGGTGGCAACCCTGGATTAATGTCTGGTCTGGAACTATTTTATAAAGTACTGCAGAGCGAGCGGTTAATTAACAAAATTTTGGAAGTGTGGGAAGACTGAATTGATTATTGATGGTTTCGGGAAATAACCGTATCGATCGATTTATCGATGATCAAACGGCAACCCTAATTTCAAACCATGTACATATTTTGTTTTAGGGTCTCCACTGCGACTTTGCCTGCCTGATGTTCAAGCATTTGGTGCAGAAACCGACTGAAGAAGAGGTCAAGACTATCATCATAGATGCTGTTAAAATTGAACAAGAGTTCCTAACTGATGCACTTCCTGTTGCCCTCATTGGCATGAATTGCGTTCTCATGCGACAGTACATCGAGTTTGTTGCAGATCGACTTCTCTCCGAGCTGGGTTGCTCTAAGGTAACGCTCATAATTTTATTATATTTAGCTGTCAATATTTTTGCTTATCCCTAGTTATGATTGGAAAAAATAATCTTATATATTTTATTTTGCTTTAATTTTTTATATGATTGACAATCATATAATTAATCATAAATCATTGATTGTTTGATTGATTATGACGGTCTATTTTCAGGTGTATGGTGCAGAAAATCCATTTGACTTCATGGAACACATCTCGCTTGAAGGAAAAACCAACTTCTTTGAGAAGAAGGTTGGAGAATATCAGAAATGTGGCGTAATGTCAGATAAAGAAGATAATGTGTTCACGTTAAATGCAGATTTTTAATTCAAGATCTCAGTTCCTAAGGCATCATTTACGTATGCAATTTTATTTCATTACGACAGTTGCCTATGTAAGCATACATTATTTTAACTTGCGTTTTTTTAAATACTTATTGTTGTACACTTGTACAGTATTATATACCTAAGATTATTTCATTATTTGATAGCATGTAAAGATTTTTTCATCTCCACCCACCTAACTTTGGTATAATCGTTCCCCGCCGGAGTTTACATCAAGGTAGTTTTTGCTGTACACCCCTAGGACGCAAGATGCTCCGCAAGTGTCGGAAGTGTAGCAAGACGTTCTCGATGAAACCATGTTATACTAGGGGTCTGCGGGTACCCGAAATTTCGGGTAATTTCGGGTTTTGAAGCATACCCGAAATTCGGGCTTTTTTAATGTAAATCGGGTTTTTTTCGGGTAGGCCTAGGCCTAAATTGCTAACCTCTTTGGACCCTTAAATCGTCAAAAAACGATCGCAAAATGGAGCAAAATAAGACTGGTTTTACTTTTAAAGGCGAAATACAGCCAGTTCTATTGTTTTTCACGAAATTTGGTCGAAATCGGCAGTTTTTTCCCCATTTTCCAAGTATGTAGGCCTACTAGGCCTATATTCTCGCGAGAAAATAGGCCACTACAATAATAGGCCACACAAGTACAACAGCTGTTGAGCTGCTGCTGGTGACGTCACACAGGGTCGGCAACATAACAAATACAAACTATAGAAACTTTGTTTCTTGATCTACGAAGTACCAACATTTGAAACTTAACGGCGGGAAGTTTGAAAATACGCGAAATTTGAAAAAATAGTTTGAAATAATTGAATTTTTTATGCGAAATGGATCCTTTATTTTGAGTTTTTATACTGAAATTAAAGATTTTTTATAACAAAATGAAGACTTTAGTTGCTATTTTTCAGGGTCCCTAAATTAATAATTATGTGAATAATTATAACTTAATTATCGTTAATTCTTTTTTGTAAGTTTAGTCAGGCCACGGGCTTAATAGTTACCATTAGTTAAATCTTTTAATTGCAAATAAAAATTGCAACAATAAATGTTGCATTAATTAATATGTGTAATTCGTAGTTATTTTTAGTGGAAAAAATACCCGACCCGAACCCGAAATTAAGTTATTTTTTACTACCCGAACCCGAAAACTACCCGAACCTAAAAAGTGCTACCCGCAGACCCCTATGTTATACCCAACTGTGAATGCAAGGAGCCACACAAGTGTATGAAGTGTAGCAAGGCATTCGGGCCTAGAGCAAAGTCCAGTATGGCTATTCAAACTGGAGCACCGGGCCAGTAATCCAGATTAGTGAATGAATATGATATAATTGCCATGCGGTCAACATTTTATTGTGACAGGATTTGTAAATTTGCTGTTTTTTTCTCTTCAAAATTAACTCGATCGTTAGTCGTTACACTAACCAGCCACGTTACACACAACTGTGAGTGCGTCTCACAAGTGTCCTAAGTGTAGCAAGACATTCTAGAGTATTTATTTTACTGTATTTGAACTTTGTTCATCTTTCTCATGCAGATTATGTTTTTGATCATGTTTCTACTAAAGAAATTGACCAGTTTTGTCGTAGTATTATGAAACACGATTATAGATGCACCAGTCCAGTACGAAGATAAGGGTGCTGGTTTTGAGTCCCAGTTGAGGTTATTTTAAAATTATAATAATTGCATTAATACTTTCATAGCAAGCAACATCTCCACACACAAAACCTAATTAAAAATCATAGTTTGGCCCTATTTTATGTGTATGTATTGCATTAATCATTTAATTAACATTTGCATTTGGTGCGTGAATTTTTGCTTCAATAAAATGTAGAATGCCTTTTGCAATTCCTCTTTGAAATACTCTACATTGCTTATTATTGGTGATTCTATCACCACTGATAGATAATATAAATTTAAAAAATTAAAAAATTCGGAGCTTTTTCTAAATTTCGCATAACTTTTGATAATTTTCTACTACGTATTACAGTATTACGCATTTTTTAAATAAATGTACTCCGCAATAAGACGGTAATTAAATACAGGTGCACATTCATTGTGCATTCAAGTTTGACATTCTTTCGGTAAATTCACTAAATTGGCCCGTTCGTTCCAGGAAGACGGCAAATACAGCAGTCTCTTATCTCGAATCATATCTTTGGCTGTCCAAAACGGGGGGAAATCGTACTGATGTAAACTCGGACGGGGAACGATTATAGTCAAACTTGCCATTCTAAAACATGAAACTACCTGCCTATTATGGATGTGTTCATTTGGTGTATTATAATAGTATATATTATAACAGACATGGCATTTACTAAATAACAGATCTGTACATTATCAATTTATCACTTCTATCAATAAAGATATTTCATAAGATTTGTAAAAATTGGTTTTAACTTTTAATATATAGTATTGGGCGTAATATATGCATAGCTTGAGACACCACCTCCTAGCCATTTAGGCCTCATCTATACATACCTATGCAAACTGTTATATAATTAGCTTGGTTTATATGTAAGCTACTGTTCCCTCAAATATGTTTACCTCTTATGTACTAGTGAATATGTATCTACTACTATAGAATATAGATGTACTAACACTAGAGACCCGGGAAATTCGCGTTATTTTTTTATGCGAATTGTTAAAATGTCGTATTTTTTGCAAAAATGTGGACGAATTGTGTGGTTAGGAACCCAAAAATATGTATATGAATCGCGAAATAACACCTACATTGCCGCTTACTGAGCAAAAACACCGAAAACTATATAGAAACGCGAAATAACCACTATAAATGGCAATACTGTCCTTTAAATACATTGTAATTGTCAAAAAAATGAGTTAAATCACGCTCCCTCCGTCTCAAGTCAACTCCCAGTTGGCCGGCTTGCGATATCAGAAGAATTCCTTTGTCGCCGGCTGTTCCCCTGTTTGCGGCGCACCCCCCATAGACACCAAGCGGCCGCCTCGCCGGTGCAGAATGCCGGCTGCCCGGCCCGTCGAGAGAGGCTGGCTGGCCGGCCGGCCAGCAACCCCCCTCCCCCTCACACACCCCACCCGCTATTGAGGAAGGCTGGGCTGCCAAGTCAGACGAAGATGCGATATAAATCACACTGCTGTGTTTGCATCATTGTTCAAGCAACTTCCAAGTTGCGATGACGTCACGGAAGAGGACATGACGGAATGGGTGGCCGCCGAACACTAGGTTTTGTCTCACAACAGTAGAAGATAAGCTTATCGCTGCCGGGTATCTTCTTATAGACGCTTCCGAACGACCTTCAACCGCTGGGGGGGGGGGGGGGGGTACGACGATAAAATGACGTAATTTAGGCTTTCAGGATTCGGGTAACCCGATCCCTGGAAGGTCAGGAACCGGATCCTAATTTTACTACCCTATGATATCCCTAGTTGATACCACCCAGTTGTGGTTTATCTGTCGAAAAATTAGAAACTCCAAGATGCTCAGCAACAATGGTGGCATTCTAAAAATGTACCTAGGCCTCGTGAAAATACAATTTCCAAACTTGTGTAGTAGTAAAAAAAAAAAAATTGTCCAATCCGATTTTTGTGATTACTGACACCCTTAAAATAAAACCATAATAACACCGAATTTTTGATTTTTTAAAAACACATAACACCTAATTTTCAATTTTTAAAAACGAAATTTGCAAATAAATAAAACCATAAAATCGGGTCTCTAACTAACACCACTGGCCTACGCCATTTCACGAGTGTCTCTCCAGGCAAAGTTCTTTCTCTCTAGGGGTGTTTCACAGATAGGTAAACTTTATGTGCCGTATTGACTGTTTTTGTTGGCAGTTGTGAGGAACACATCTCCCCAATAAGCTTACGGCCAAGGAATCGATATGGCCTTGCTGCCCTGCACCTCTACTTACCACCACCAATTAATTTAAGCAATTATTATACACTAGATTACCTGCATTTTAAATTAAAATTAAATGAATTCTGATAATGATTTGAAATCCATTTAATAAACTACGGTAAGAGAAATTGCAAAAAAGTCCTGGTTATTTGAAAGTTTTGCTAAATAGGCTCAATCTAATACCCCATACATGTGGAAGTACATACTTATGTACTGTGATTCGGTACCGGGTACTTGAAACAAATAGTATTTAAATATTTCTTACCATTTCAATGAATGAAAATTTCTAATTATATGTAGTTTTTTCTTCAAATATATGAGTTGATGTTTAGAGCGAGGCACCGAGGCTAGTGTGAAGACGAGTTTAAGTTCATATTCTTGGTTTCGAAATGTGTAAACAGTTACTTGCGCAGCCATCCTAGCAACTATAGCCACATCAATTCCAAGGTTGTTACGAATGAACCTTGTTGATTCTGGCATCACCAGTAGATAAAATGTGTCCCAACTTGTTTGACTGGCGTTTCGTATTTGGTCTAGTTGATTATTGTTTGCTCATGGGTACCAACAGGGTTGGCTTGGACTGCTTAAAATATGACTAAATAAATACTGTAATTTAGTTGGGAGGATTATGTGGCGGAGTGGATGGACTACAAATGAATTAATGTTTTCATGTTTGTGTATTAATTAACTTACGACCAACGTTAACGCCGAGTTAAATGCGGCAATAGATAATGAAATAATGAGAAGTGTGAATGAAGATGGATGGCAAGACCAAGTACAGGCAGAGGTGTGGCAGAGAGGAGTTGATGACGGTTGGGATGGTGTTGCGACAAGAGAATGATGAAGATAAGGTACATACAAATGAGCTTTGCGTAGCACGCGCTCAGTCTCCTATCCTTCACCCAGAGTGCTAGCGTGCCGATTAGAAGCCATCGTGAAGGGGGGGAAATCATTTCACTACCACATACATACTTCAGCTAGTTGGCTAATCTGCCGATTTAAGTGGCTGTTGAGTTGTGTTTGTCGTTCAGCGGATGTGCGAGCACCGCCGTCTGTACATAAATATGCATACATTTGTGTACATTTAACGGCTGTTTTCCTCTTTCAAGATGGCTTCAAATTGGCACGCTCCCCATGGCCATACTGCCAAGTCTTGGCATATTAATTGAAAATAATGTCATTGGTATTATGGATTGGTCATGGAGTTATAAATAGTATGCATTGGTATTGAACTTGACAGACCTGTTATGCGGACTGATGCCCAAAAAATTGGAAAATTGTATTATTTGTTCAACAAACTTATTCAAACCGGTCTATGGAAGTCCAGAGTCCATGCACGGAGAGAACGAGACATTCAATGACGGTCCATGTAAAACGCTATTAGGTCGAAAATCCATTAGCCCAAAACATTTACCCACGGTATTTATTTCTGTGATCTTGTGTACATATTATTTTATAAATTGTAAACTAGCTATAATAATCGATTAACATTATTTATCTGTATATATCGCTCTCTTAATTTTCTAACAGGATATTTTACATTGGCTCATTTTAAATTCGGTGCTTTATTTGGTTCCACAGTTTCAATTGTTGGTACTTGTTTCTCGTTTGTAGTTGGCTACTCTGCTGTGTATGTAATTGTATGTTAGGTTATGTTTGGTTATGTCATCGTAGTGGGCAGCTCGTTTAAAAGTGCTAAATCATCTATAAACAAAAAGAATTCAAGATTTCTTTGACACATTTCAAGGCAGAGTTCAATTGGCATTGTGGCTAGTCTTATTCATGGCGTGGAATGGTAGATAAGTATAAATTTAGGTCGTCAATACAGAATCTGTAAGCGTTATCAAAAAGATAACCTTATCTTCAAATTGCTACCTAGGCGGTATTTAGGCCCCATGGCTACTAGGGCATGTTATCTAACAAACCGAACGTGATTTAGGGCCTGGGGATTCTTAAATCTCATGATAGACAAGTCTACGCAGAGATTTCTAAACAAATAGACCTATTCTCAAGTGAAAGTTCGTGGCCCTAGCTTAGGCTAGCTAGCTTTGACATCAAAATGGCTAAGGATGATTTGAAGAATCTGTTCACGTACCAAACTTTGGTGCATGCGGTGGCAGGAGCAACGGTAAGTTAATATTGAAGTTTTATTTAAGTTTTTTTAGTTTATAAGTTAAAGTGATGGGCTTATCTTAGGGGTTTGTGGATAACAATGTGAAGCTCCATACACAATAATTGTCGCAATTGGGATCGAAATTGTCCCTAGGCACAGCCGCGCAGGCCCTGACTCATTTTACATACTGTATAACTGTTTTATAGGTAATACTACCGTATAAGCAGAGTCGATAAAGAAGTTTCCCCGTTGGGGAGGGCCCTTAACTCCCAAGTCAAAACGGAATCTAACGCTCTGCGCGCTGAGGGCGGCTTAAATATGAAACTAATAAAAGCACTGCACGCTAAATACGGTCAGTAGATTATCGATGTGCAGTGACGCTGATATCAACAAATAACAGACGAAACGTCAAACTTCAATTTTATTTCAATCATATTAGCCCTGAGCCCTAGTCTTTTAAAACGATTTACTTTTGATTTATTATTGTACTATAAAGTGTTACGCTTGCGTCACTGACATTTTCGTGCGAAATAATTTGAGATATGTCCTGTTCAAGCCTAACGGACGTAAGTGTAGCCTAGGCCCAAGGCTACAATACGGTTTTCAGACGTAAGTACGCCCTTGGCATTCAAATCGAAATCTTGAACAATACATATTGTCGGCCTAGGTCCTAAGCTTAGGTCTACTCCATCAGAAATATCCTCATCAATAAAGATAGTTTGCTTTACTCCAAAACATTCGCCAACATTCGATCGTATTTAATATTTTGATGTTTCCGCCATTTGTCGTCATCGACTGTTAACTACTTGTAGAAAAGTGACGTAGTTTTATTGAAGTAGTTCCATCAATCGTCACACAGATGTCGCGCGGAACGTTAGATTCCAAACCCCAAAAACAGACTTTTTATTTAACCCAGGGCGGTATAGGGAGTTGGAGGACCTCCCCAAAGGGGAAACTTCTTTATCGACTCTGGTATAAGGTACCCCGGTTCAAACCGACGTGCGCGCGCATCACCACTGCAGCCAACTTACACAATGCGATAGTAACTACATTGTAAACAACTACTTATGAAGGGTGTACTTAACTTTAAACACCTTTTGCGTTGAAACTCCTTTATATTTAAAATAGCGACGTTAAAGGTGTTGTAGGTGCAGTATTTTAACATTTATTTAGCGTTGAAACTCCTTTCTATTTAAAATAGCGACGTTAAAGGTGTTGTAGGTGCAGTATTTTTCAGTGTTTTTCATCAGGAAAAAGTTGGTTGGGGATACTTGTTGTTACGCGGTTGGCAGTATTCGTTGAAAAATTTGCGCGCGAAGCGGGGTAGGCCTACCCTATACAGTAGTTTTACCGTTTTATATCAGGCATAGGTAGTGATGTGAGTTTTCCGGAAAGATTCGATTTGGAAAGTTTCCATGGAAAATTTCCGGGAAATTTTCCGCGAAAAAAAAATTAATTTTCTATGATGTCCTCCAGATATTATACATTAATAGAATGACATTTATTGATTTTATGCATTTGTCAGCTTAGGCCTAGCCCCTAACTAATAGAAAGACAAACTATGTCAGGTGTAGCCGCATAGGCTTACCTAACTCTTGTACATACTTCTATCAGTATCGACTATCGACTATCGAGAGCCGACACTGACAGTGACAACAGCTGATGCTTGGAAATTGAGATTTTTTTATCAAATTACGTGAAAATGCAGGAATGGGCTGCGTCAGCGAGAGCAACTTGGCGTGACATGACATTCTTTTTCAGTTACCTTACGTCATATCTGTAGGCTACTTTTTTAGGTGGGCCTTTGCCTAGGCCTATAGGCCTATTGTGGATCAATGTACATCCCTATAATGTGTTGTAATGAGTTTGAATGTACCGTAGGGGCTACAGTTAAAATTAATATTAAATATTATTAATGTAAATGATGAATATTATTATTGTCATCTCTAGTGTAACACCTAAATGAAGAAATAATGTAGGTAACAAAGTAATAAAGAAAGTAGTCCTACAAATCAAATTGAAATCAACTAATTACCATTTTCAAACATAGCAAGTCAACCAGCACTTTAGCACAAATATCTTAGAGCTCATAGGCCTATATCTTAGTTTTATTGAAAAAAAAAATAATAAAATTTAAAAAATAAGATTATGTTAATATTAAAGAAGTTGGAAATTTTCCGGAAAAATTGGTCGGAAATTTCCAACGGAAATCCGACCCACATCCCTAGGCCTATGTAACAGATGTATGTAGACTCCAAATTCTACAAAATAAAGGAATGAGGACTAGGCCTATTCTAAAGTGCAATAAATATGTTGAAATAAGAAAGATGCTAGACTGCCTTGATTGGATTACTTAGAAGAAGATATAGAAGTAAGTGGAATGGTAGGCTATATCTATTTAAAGCGGAGAAGATTGTTACCTCAATATAATATGTCTGAGAAAATAGTAAAATAACGGATGTACATGGATATAAAACGAGAGGGGGAGAACATATATATATATATATATATATGGATTGTTGTAGGTTTTCGCGGCCCGTCATAGGATAAAAACAAGGATCTTGGGTAAAACCGCGTCGAAAATAAGATGAACCAGGGCAGAACCTGGGCGTCCACCGACGTTTCGTCTGTACTACGTCAGACATTTTCAAGGTTGACTGTGACTTTACGGAGGTTGGAGTCACAGTGGTTGGCAAGCACGCAGCGCCCGCCTTATATAGCCTCGGCTGAAGGTGCGGGGCGGCGAGGTTATATAGAAAATAGGTGCGGGGCGGCGATGTCATATCGAAAAAATATATACGGATGGTGGCAATAGAGAAACAAAATAGCTCAGCTTACTGTAGTGAAACCTTTTTAGTCCGGCTTCTTGTCATAGGGCCTGATTGGTTGTCTTTTGAAATGTTATTCGTGTTTAGAATTATGGAATCTGAAATTTGCACCACCTCCGAGGGATTTGGCTGAATAGGTCTACGGACTACATTTCGAGGCATGAGTGCAGGTTTCCAAGCAAGAGGGAGGCTCTGGCTATCATCTCTTTTGTTCATGTTATTCGGCCGTTTCTCAATTTCTACAGATTCACGGATAATACGTGGCTTTGTTTTTGTTTTGTCAAAATCTATCACATGCGAGTAAGCTTTAGCATGTTGAGCCAGGGCTGATTTCTTGTCACCTGCTTTCACAGCATTAGAGTGTTCATTTATCCTCACTGCTATGCGTCTGCCTGTTTGGCCTATGTACGTTTGATCGCAGTCGCCACAGGGAACCTCATAAACCCCTCTTTCTTCCAGATGAACAGAGTCCTTAGCACTTCTCAAAAAGGAGCTGATTTTTCTGTCAGTGGAGAAAATGGTTTCGATGTTCTTACGATTGAGGATTCTACCTATGACGTCTGTGGTACCCTTGACATATGGAAGAAAAGCTTTAGACCGTGGTTTCTCCTTGTCCTCAGTATCATCCTCAGATTTCTTCAGTTCACGTTTAAACGCTCTGGTTATGTCTCGGTCCAAGTAACCATTTAGTGAGAGAGCTTCACGGAGCTTGTCAAATTCCTCTCTTGAGTGAGATTTGTCAGTAAGGTTCCTGGACCGGGTGACCAGAGTGTTAACCACTGAAAATAACTGTGAAGGACGGTGGTGGGAAGCAGCATTCAGATACCGGTTGGTGTGGGTGGGTTTTCTATAGACTGTGTGTCCCAAACTGCCATCAACATTCTTTATTACCAAGACATCGAGAAAAGCAAGTGAGTCGTTGGATTCTACTTCCATGGTGAACTGAATGTTCGAATGGATACCATTTAGATAGTCAAGAAAATCATTCAACTTGTCCACACCATGGGGCCAAATGGCATAGATGTCGTCCACATATCGTATCCAAGAAGATGGTTTGTTAGGAGCTGCAGCTAGGGCCTTATTCTCAAAATCTATCATGAATAAGTTGGCAATAGCTGGTGATAGCGGCGAGCCCATTGGAGCTCCCTCCACTTGCTTATAAAACTTGTTTTCATAAATAAAGTATGTAGAAGACATGCAATGCCTTGCTAACTTCATGATGTCCTTCGGTATGCCATAGCTTTCTTCAATAGTAACAAGGGCCTCCTTCACAGGTATGTTGTGGGTTTCCCTAGTTACCAACATACCTGTGAAGGAGGCCCTTGTTACTATTGAAGAAAGCTATGGCATACCGAAGGACATCATGAAGTTAGCAAGGCATTGCATGTCTTCTACATACTTTATTTATGAAAACAAGTTTTATAAGCAAGTGGAGGGAGCTCCAATGGGCTCGCCGCTATCACCAGCTATTGCCAACTTATTCATGATAGATTTTGAGAATAAGGCCCTAGCTGCAGCTCCTAACAAACCATCTTCTTGGATACGATATGTGGACGACATCTATGCCATTTGGCCCCATGGTGTGGACAAGTTGAATGATTTTCTTGACTATCTAAATGGTATCCATTCGAACATTCAGTTCACCATGGAAGTAGAATCCAACGACTCACTTGCTTTTCTCGATGTCTTGGTAATAAAGAATGTTGATGGCAGTTTGGGACACACAGTCTATAGAAAACCCACCCACACCAACCGGTATCTGAATGCTGCTTCCCACCACCGTCCTTCACAGTTATTTTCAGTGGTTAACACTCTGGTCACCCGGTCCAGGAACCTTACTGACAAATCTCACTCAAGAGAGGAATTTGACAAGCTCCGTGAAGCTCTCTCACTAAATGGTTACTTGGACCGAGACATAACCAGAGCGTTTAAACGTGAACTGAAGAAATCTGAGGATGATACTGAGGACAAGGAGAAACCACGGTCTAAAGCTTTTCTTCCATATGTCAAGGGTACCACAGACGTCATAGGTAGAATCCTCAATCGTAAGAACATCGAAACCATTTTCTCCACTGACAGAAAAATCAGCTCCTTTTTGAGAAGTGCTAAGGACTCTGTTCATCTGGAAGAAAGAGGGGTTTATGAGGTTCCCTGTGGCGACTGCGATCAAACGTACATAGGCCAAACAGGCAGACGCATAGCAGTGAGGATAAATGAACACTCTAATGCTGTGAAAGCAGTGACAAGAAATCAGCCTGGCTCAACATGCTAAAGCTTACTCGCATGTGATAGATTTTGACAAAACAAAAACTATTTGTCCTGTACAACAGCTCAAGCCACGTATTATCCGTGAATCTGTAGAAATTGAGAAACGGCCGAATAACATGAACAAAAGAGATGATAGCCAGAGCCTCCCTCTTGCTTGGAAACCTGCACTCATGCCTCGAAATGTAGTCCGTAGACCTATTCAGCCAAATCCCTCGGAGGTGGTGCAAATTTCAGATTCCATAATTCTAAACACGAATAACATTTCAAAAGACAACCAATCAGGCCCTATGACAAGAAGCCGGACTAAAAAGGTTTCACTACAGTAAGCTGAGCTATTTTGTTTCTCTATTGCCACCATCCGTATATATTTTTTCGATATGACATCGCCGCCCCGCACCTATTTTCTATATAGCCTCGCCGCCCCGCACCTTCAGCCGAGGCTATATAAGGCGGGCGCTGCGTGCTTGCCAACCACTGTGACTCCAACCTCCGTAAAGTCACAGTCAACCTTGAAAATGTCTGACGTAGTACAGACGAAACGTCGGTGGACGCCCAGGTTCTGCCCTGGTTCATCTTATTTTCGACGCGGTTTTACCCAAGATCCTTGTTTATATATATATATATATATATATATATATGTTTGTTCTTAAGTTTTCGCGGACGTATTGTATGTTGTAATTGTCTTCCGGGACATTCCGCCGCTTGTTTGAGTTTGCTGCTACAGACCTTTGTCTGTCGCCTGGCACTCGACGTTTCGCCAGAATCACATCTGGCATGATCACGAGTCACTCACTGTACGTCTTCCTTCTTCAAGAACACGCACTCGACTGACAGTCTCCAACCCAACTGCGCGCGTCCTCGATCGAGTTTGCATGCCTCCTATTGTGGTGGAAATAGGTGCGGGGCGGCGAGGTTGTATTGGAAATGCAGAGATTTGTACTGTGTTGCTCGAGGAAGGCTCTGTGTGTAGTAGCGTTTGTTGTGTCTGAAGGTGGTATGTGTTTGTTTACCACTTGGTATTGGACCAAGATTGGTTTCCATGCTGTTGCCAGTCTCTGGGCATCATCTCGCTTGTTAATGTTGCAGGGACGTTTTTCTATCTCGATGGCTTCGCGTATGATACGAGGGTAATATACAGGGGCTACTGCTAGAGTTCTAGTGTTGGCAAAGTCTATCCAATGGCAGTGTTGGCAAAGTCTATCCAATGGCCTAGGCCATTGGATAGACTTTGCCAACACTAGAACTCTAGCAGTAGCCAAAGGCCATTGGATAGACTTTGCCAACACTAGAACTCTAGCAGTAGCCCCTGTATATTACCCTCGTATCATACGCGAAGCCATCGAGATAGAAAAATGTCCCTGCAACATTAACAAGCGAGATGATGCCCAGAGACTGGCAACAGCATGGAAACCAATCTTGGTCCAATACCAAGTGGTAAACAAACACATACCACCTTCAGACACAACAAACGCTACTACACAAGAGCCTTCCTCGAGCAACACAGTACAAATCTCTGCATTTCCAATACAACCTCGCCGCCCCGCACCTATTTCCACCACAATAGGAGGCATGCAAACTCGATCGAGGACGCGCGCAGTTGGGTTGGAGACTGTCAGTCGAGTGCGTGTACTTGAAGAAGGAAGACGTACAGTGAGTGACTCGTGATCATGCCAGATGTGATTCTGGCGAAACGTCGAGTGCCAGGCGACAGACAAAGGTCTGTAGCAGCAAACTCAAACAAGCGGCGGAATGTCCCGGAAGACAATTACAACATATATATATATATATATATATATATCTTAGTCTACGGTATAATATTAATATTAACTATTAGGCCTATGGACTTGGCCTATTTTAATTTTTAATTACCAACCTGAGTGTTTTTCCTTTTTCTTCTAGGGTAGTGTTGTTGCCATGGGCACATTCTACCCCCTGGATACCGTCAGGTCAAGGCTGCAATGTAAGTATTTTAGAGCATGGGATGTTATAGGCCTATGTAGAGCCAAGGTTTTATATTTTGAATTCTTTTGCTAAGTTTCATAAGGCCTATAAACCAGTTAACTGGGGGACATAGGCCTACACGTCACTCCGATATCCAAGTTCCATAATGTATGTGCATCTCTCGGTTTAGATGTCTGAGCAAGCTACTATTCATATCTTCTATCAATAAAGAAAAACTTTATATACCGGTATTACCTATGCAAGTCTGTTGGTACAGCCCATAAATGTTTAATGTGGGCCACCATTTGAGCCATGTGAGCTAGACTCTAAAACTTAAATGTTGCTCTCTTTGATCATCAATCAAACAATCATTGATTCATTGTCCATCCATCATTAATTTATAATTTGCATTGTGCTTTGGCTCTTGTAAATCAGTTTTTTAAACTGAATAGCAACCCTAGACGTTAAATAAATCAATAAATAAACATTTAGAGGTAGGTGGCTCAATTGGAATTCTAAATGTGTTTATTTTTATAGTGGACGAGAGCCGAGAATCGAAAAATACATTTGCAGTTCTATACGACTTGGTGAAAGAGGAGGGATTGTGAGTACCACTTCCATACCATACTATACTGTTTAAGGTGCAGTTACAGTGAGCATTTTGGGTGATCAATGTGTTGGGTCTGTTTGGCTCGTCACATTGTTTACAGTAGCTAAGGCTAACATGCAAGTTTCATTAAATTATTCAATCAATAGCTTCAATGGAAGATTTTAATAATATTTAACTAATTACACTGACTTACTGAACAAAACACCGTTAAAATAACAATGCACACACACGCGAGGCTAGAAACCTCGTGTCCGAGGAAGGTGATGGATATCACCGAAATATTACGCAGCGGGTGAGTGCTGTGCATTGTTATTTTAACTGTGTTTTGTTCAGTAAATCAGTGTAATTATCATTCTCCGTTTAACAAGTCCTGGTGGTTTATTAATATTTAAGTAACCGTATCATTATTATTTACCGGTACTACAATTTTCAGAAATTAAAAAAGTCCGCCCCAACCGGAAATCGAACCACGGATCTCCCACATTCCAGGTGAGCGTCTTAACCACTAGACCATCAGGACGGTCAAGACGCTCACCTGGAATGTGAGAGATCCGTGGTTCGATTCCCGGTTGGGGCGGACTTGCCGCAACAGCGCGCGATAGTTTGCAGGAAGGCCGAGAGGTGGCGTTACGTGCACACTTTTTCTTTTCGTTCAGAAGTGTCCAGTGTGACGGCATCGAAAAGTTCTTTTTCTCTTCACTTTTTCTCTTTTACTTTTCTAGTTTCCTGGTGTAACAGGCGTTTCATCGTCTCGAATCACAATAGACTAGTGTAATTGAGCGATCGTAGCGAGCGTCTCCACTTGACTCTTATGGCTCTAATGTCTGTTTTTTTTTCCTTTCTGTTACTGCTTCGGTACAGGTCGCACCGTTTCTCTGATCGACCTGAAATTTTGCACACATGTACATACCACCTATGCGGGTTGCTGTATAGTTTTTGAACAAAATCCGATCGTTGGTTACAAAAAAAAAAAAAAAAAAAAAAAAATGTTCCGATTGTTATGAAATTTTGCAACGTCAATAAGTACAACATTCTCTCCTATTTTACAAATTTTCAGCTAAATCGGTCAAGACCTTAAAGACTTATTGGTATGTAACATTATTGGAATGTCGTAAGGCCTACTCGGGTGGTGTTGCACGTACCGGTGCTCGCTCAACAACGCGACGGGACTTTAGCGTTTTCCTAGTTATAGAGTTGTTAGTAAGCAACATAAATCATCATTGTGATTTTCAATTGTGTGGTGTGTAGTGTTAATAAATTGCATAAACATGGCATAAACTGTTGTATTGCAAGTTTTGTTAACTCATTATCATCTGTTGCCACGTGCAACTCATTGTTTGGTCGGCCTTGAAGATAGACCTCTCTCTCTCCATCTTGTTCTCTCCTGCCACCACTCTTCCCTTTCCACCACATTCCAGTCTCTTCCTCACTATCGTAAACAAAAGTCAGGCGGAATCAATGTGCATTGTGGGGTATTTGTATATCTAATGCTGAATTATGCTTATTGATAGAATATTATTTTACAGCAGGCCTAATTAAGTCTATTCCTGGACTGTTTCTTCTCGTTTACCCAAAATTTTGTTAAATGTGTTCTATTCTCAATTTTAGTCCAACCCTGTATCGCGGGATCGTTCCAGTTTTGGAGAGTTTGTGTGCCTCAAACTTTGTGTATTTCTACACATTCCACGGCTTGAAAGCAATGAAAGACAAATCATCGCAGCAAAGCGCTGGTCGGGATCTATTGCTTGCGTCAATTGCAGGTAGAGCGTTTATTTTGTTACCAACATGACCATGTTTAGATGTTTAAGTGAACTTGCTCTGTTATGTTTGTGTGAGAGCCTGTGAATTCACTTCTTAACCTCTTATTAATAGATTAATTATTAATTATTTGTTGTATTGTAGACTAGTTTGTGTAGGTATCGATGAAGCCTAAATGGCTATCTGCTATAGGATACTTAAACTGGAAACATGTTTCAGTGGTGAGAAAGATATAGAAGGACAACAGCTTTCCTTAAAAACGTTAGGTAGGTCGCACAGACGCAAATATATGAACATACCGTACTCAAATAGGCTAGCTAGATGAACAGGTCTGTTTGTGTCTGTGCAACCTACCTAACCTTTTTTAAGGTAAGCTGTCATCCTTCTGTACCTTTCCCTACCAGTGAAACATGTTATATTGTAGAATAGCTAGGTAACAGAATAGGCATAGTCCCATATATACCTTGTTTCTTTTTCAATTAACTGCATGTTGGTAAAAGTTTTATTTAGCAACTACGTAGTAGTAAGTGCTCAATAACATAATATTATGTACTATGTGCACCATCGACCATAAATAAACCAAGGGGTCTAGTTGTATCTACTAAACCCAGCCGGTGATTTGCTTTTGGTCGAAGGTGTAGCCTACATGGGGGTAGGGCCTAGTTCAACAGACAACCTCAGGGGTACCTTGGAGGTAATTTACCCCAAAAATATGTAATTACTAATTAATAATTAATAATGGTACTTGTTCATTAACGGGACCCCCATCAATTTTTTGGTAATTGGTCCCCCCCATCGTTGTATTTTACTTATTTTTGTTTACAATAAAAAATTACAACTTGCGAGGAGTTGAATATGACTCTGACAGTGAACTTGACTCACAGGTTTAACGTGACTCAGGCAAGTACAGTCCATTGGAACGCGTAGGCCTACATGAGAGTAGTCGTCGCCGTGCAGCTGACATTGACGTTCACGGACACCAAATGAACCTTCAAAACCTTTAACGTCGCTATTTTAAACGAAAGTACTTTTCCATTGACAGTCCTTTATATTTAATATAGCAACGTTAAAGGTTTTGTAGGTGGAGTATGTTGGCGTAGGCCGTGTCACTCCTGGCACAAAGTATGTAGCCGGAAAGGATGTTTTCGAGGCTTTGTTCGAAATAATTGTGTTTTCCTGACCTCCTGAAATTCAGATGGAGTAGATGTAGTAGTCATGATTGTCTAATGAAATGTTTTTACTGAATTTTTACATTTTTTGGAGGGGGTCCCGTTAATGAACAAGTACCATAATAATTATAAATAATTCAGAAAGGGCCTATTGTTTTTCTAGTTCTAATAGGGGAGATTGGGGTAATAAATAAGCAATTGGGGTAATTGGGAACAAGCCTTATTCATCAAAATTTTGAAAATGTACATTTTTATGAAAAATTGTTTGGTAAGGCCCAAGGGCCATACCTTCTTCTTTGATAATGTAATCAATTCTACTGAGAAAAGTAACTATTGGTTGGTATTTTTATGACTCTTGTTTTTGGTATTACAAAACAAAGTGTAATATGTTTCTGACAACGTTTTAAAAATTGAATTTTCCCTTCTTATACGTATAAAATGTAGAAAAGACAGTATGTCTATTTTATCTCCTACATATGAGAGTGCTTTATTATGATTTTTGTAAATTTTTCTCTCTTTTCTCTCTTAGAAGTAAGGGGGTATTCCTATTTGCCCCAAAATTTATATTTTGGGGATAAAAGGGAACACCCATGAAGGGTAAATAGTAGGGTTGCCGTTCGATGTGAAAATCGTGATCGATAATCGGAGGCATCGAATCGATTATCATATCGAAATATATCGATATCATAGACCCAAATCGATTATCATATCAAATTCCAAATTAAGCCTAGGAAGCAGAAACACGGAAGAAACATCGCGAATTCAATATAATTGGGCAGACTGACGCTAGAGAAGTTCACGCCACAACACGTCGAGCCGTACTGAATACATCGCAATCGGGCCGGGCGATGTTTTCGTATCGCCTTGTATCGCGCTGCGAGCGCATGCGCACTGGCGGCGGTGGGCGTGGCATTATACTTGAGCAGCGATTGGCTACTCCGACAACCAATCGGCGCGTTGATACGACAGCGCGGCATTTTTAAGCATGGTAAACCGCGAAAACATCGATGTCACTATTTAAATCGATAATCATATCATATCATATCAAAATACTTGAATCGATTATCATATCATATTACTGATATCGATAATCGATCGATATTTCGATTATCGACGGCAACCCTAGTAAATAGGAATACTATGGGGTAAAGAGGAATGAGCCATATAGTGTAATGCTATATCATAGGGGTAAATGGGAACAAACATGTCTCGTCGTGCAGGTAGGGTAACAAGAATCCACAATCATCAACCACTGGAATTTGAAGTAAAATTCCTAGAGCGTAGAGGTAATATCTTTGCTTGGCCCTTGAGGGATGACTTCGACATCATTCAAGAGGCAAATCTTTTCCTAGGCCCAATTAAGCTCATTGGGGTCACTAAATTTAATTTAGAACCAGATCCAAAAATAATTCAATCATTTTGGGAAAAGTTTAAAACACAACAAGTAGGCCCTGATGAAAATCTGGGTTAATAAACTGAACTGTGTAAAATGTGAGGGAAGTGTTCCTTATTGTCCCCACTTAAAAAGTGTATATTTTTCCTTTTAAACAGTAATTTATGCATTACAATTTCTATATTTGTAATTTTTCATGATACAAATCCTTTTTAAAAATATTAACATCATGCTATGAGAAGCTTTGTGTAGTTTTAAGACAAAAATTACAGTTTAAAAAAAACTGTAATGTCGTGTTTCTAGCTATTAAAAAAATACTACAATTTGCATTTGTTCTAACTTTGTCAATAAGCAAGATATCAAGATGATTTTTTTTTGCTACTTAATTATACTACAAATACCTATGTTCCTATTTGCCCCATGTATTTTTAATGCACCTACCTTGCTTCTTATAATGCTTGTTCCTTATTGCCCCAAAATGTTGGGGTTATAAGGAACAATATGCGTGTGTAGAAAAAAAATTATTGCATCTAAAATAACACATGAATGCAAAATATTTAATTTTATTAAGAAAGCCAATGTTTCAATGTATCTGATACCACTAAAACATTTATAATAGGTATGTTTTTCTAGTTATATGTAAATTGAGATCATAGGTCAACTTACACACATTTGTTCCTAATTGGGAATTACCCCAATCTCGGTTATCTAATTTTTATTAATAATAATAGGCTATAGAAAAAATGTAATTTTATAGTTGAATATGTGGTAGTCTAGTATATTAATCTTGGCTCTTCCTTGCAGGTATCATAAATGTTCTGACAACGACCCCTCTTTGGGTTGTCAATACTCGTCTGAAGATGAAGGGGATTCAGTCTCGGGGCAGCCTGGAGCAGGCTACATCCCACGCTCCAGTGCAGTATGATGGACTCATCAGTAAGTAATGCAATGATGCTGCGTGTTTGCATCACACAGCTGTGCATGCACCAGGGATAGGGTCCTGTTAACATGTCGTTTATCTATGTTGTAGTACGGTATTTTTGCAAATCTAGGTCTTGTGTATTTAAAAAAATACTAAGCTTATAAAGTTAAATCCGGTGGGGTGTGACCTTTATGCGCAGCACTTTGTAAATACTAGTATTTATATCCTACTCTTTAAAATTTGACTTTCAAAACAGGTGTAAGGCCATTACTCGATGTGGCCTGTATAGGAAATTTGCATAACATTATTTTACTGTTCTACTGGGTTAAGGCCACCTTCCTGTAAACAAAAATATCTTATTTTTTTGATTTTGAGAATATTTTCATTTATTGAATAAGGGTGAAAGTTTCCTATATATTTTGGCGGGAAAAACGGGTCATACGTGTCCAGCCTTCATGATACCAGTCAACCAATCAGTAATCACGTAACACTATATCAAGTTACTCGCTTTCGGAGGTTATCTTGGCTGTAGAAGCACATTTTGAAAACTAGTTTGTTCTAATATGCTTAATATTGTATTTTATATATGGGTTCAGAAGTGGACGGTCTACTATTGATCCCATATTTGCTATAAGACAGACAATGGAGGGGAGATGGCAAAATGGGAAAGAAATGCACATTGTGTTTTTGGATCTGGAGAAGGCATACGATCGCCTGCCTAGAGAGAAAGTATGGGAGTGTCTAGAGATAAAAGGAGTGGGAAGAGGTTTAATAGACAGGATACAAAGTACATATCAAAGGAGTGAAAGTTGTGTACAGACAGATATGGGTAGGTCAGAATGGTTTCAAGTAAATGAGGGCTTGCGACAAGGTAGTGTGTTATCTCCAACACTCTTTCTTTACTGTTGTAATGGAGGAAATTATAAGAAGAGTGGAACCAAATACAGATAGAAGGGACACAAAAACATGAGTGTTTGTGGACGATGTGTTGATGTTGGGGTGAGAGTGCCAGAGAAGTGCAGGAGACGGTAGACAGATGGAACAAAGTTACTACAGAGTTTGGTCTAAAAATCAATCAGAAAAAGAGTGAATGTTTGCGTATGCAAAAGAAGACAAAGGGCAGGCCTAGAGACATGGAAAATATTGTACTACATGGAGAAGTCTTAGAAGAAAAAGAAGAATTTAAATATTTGGGAAGTATATTGACAAAAGATGCAAAAGTGTGTAGGGAAGTGTCATCTAGAGTGCAAAAAGCAGAAGGGTTTAACCAATTGGTGAGAAAGTTACTATGGAATGAGTTGTTCCCACAAAATTGTAAAATTTTTCTGTATAAGGCAACACACATAACAAAAACTTGTAGAAATACAGCCAAACCTTACACACTCAAAAGGAATGAGATCTAAAAAAAGGGCCAAGCTCATCTACCCTTCCACATAAACGTACAGTGTCCCATAACAGCATCCTCGAAAAGCTTGGCAAAATAGAATTTGCGATTATTAATTTAACGTAATAGTTTATCCAAGTTCTTTTTTTCTAATTAATTTAAACGTAATAACATGCAAATTCTATTTTGCCAATCTTTTCGAGGATGCTGTTATGGGACACTGTACGTTTATGTGGAAGGGTAGATGAGCTTGGCCCTTTTTTAGATCTCATTCCTTTTGAGTGTGTAAGGTTTGGCTGTATTTCTACAAGTTTTTGTTATGTGTGTGATCTCATTACTTTTTCAAGTTCCATTACAAAATTATTTGCTAAAATATAATATTTTTATCAAAGTTGATTTAAATTCTATGGTATTAGCAGTAACAATATAGGATGTAAAATATCTAGACCCGGATTCATGTACATCCTGGGTATAGGTGGTATAACCATGGTATAACGACGGTATAAGGACTGGACCCCAATTCTTGAGTTCGTGGGAGATGAGTTGAAAACGCAATTTGAAAACGAAGTCGTTTTCGTTTTCGAAGGAATTGGTATTCTTGAACGGTATCGTGGAAAACGTCATGGGTTGTGAGTTGAAAGCATTGATATTAAACCCCTATAGTAGGCTAGATTAGCAGTCTCCTATACCTCCGCACAGGCGCGAGCGTAGCAAATTGAAGACTCAACCGGCCCATTTCAAGATGGCGATTTGGTGTTTTAATTTATGCTTTTTTAATGCAATAAAGTATTTTACTGGATTGTTTGATATGGTTTTAGCTTGTGCAGCATGGTATTAAACAAAAGAAACAATACGAAGTGATTGCATAAGGGAATTTAGTAATCATTTGGTGTTAAAGGCTAGTATGCTTACCTGTCAACCTGGCGGCAATCTTGAGAACTATTTGGCCACAAATCGCTCCCATTTGATTAACATGTAAACTGTCATTTTAAGATGGCTTCTAATTGTACCGGAAGTGGACCACCGACTGCTGGTCTAGCCAATTATATAGGATGTCTATGGTTGAAAGAGTATCACGAAATCCAAACACTTTAAAAAGATTTGCGTATAGCAAAGAGCTCGAAAAAGTTCTATATTTATTCTAGATGGCAGTGCCTTCATAAACGTGGGCCAATCGAAAGACAAGTTGTATGAAATGATTTGATTGTTGCAATTATGTAAACAAACAGTGAGCAAGTTCATATCAGAACAATGTTGTGCTGGCATAGGGTTGGCTAAGCTTGTCAAACATGTAATGTATGAATTTGTAAGTATGAATTTTACTAGTCCTATAGCCAAATGGAACTTTAGACCTACACTTTTGCATTATAAATAATTTTCCACATCTGGGCCTAGGCCAGGGACGGTTTCTGATTTGTTTTATGAGAGTATAATGACACCTTTTCTCGTTCCACACAAAGAAGAAAAATTTTAAATGTCCGCTATTTGTTTACGTATCGCACTTTCCCGCCTAACTCTGCTTATACCGTCAACAAGTGTCAAGTAACTATGGTTACTTGTTGATTGTATGCCAAGTGTTTAAGGCTTATTTTAAAACCTTTATTTGGAAGCCTTCCAACAAACTTTTTCAACTTTTTTTTTCAAAAGAGACTATATTTCTATAACCTTAATGTCCATGTAAAATATGAACATTGTAGTCCCACCCGTCTGGTCAGAATCGCGGGCCGACGTATTAGATGTTAGCAGTAGCAGTAGTAGCAGTAGTAGCAGTAGCTAACATCCTTAAAGTGATTTTGAGCATGTTTCAAGCCATTTTTTCACCAAGAAGGAATAATCGTACCCCAATAAAATTTGGCATGTGTTGTCAGGTACCTAAATCCCCTCGATTGTGATAGTTTTCAAGTTCACATCACGTTACATGACGGCTGGGTAACACCTCGAAATCACCCCAACTCTGCTTGGTGTATAAGGTGCTTGAGTGTGTAGCGCACCGCGGCTTGGCTGCGGCGCCCTTACGGGCACCTAGATATTTTGTACCTATACTAACATATGGGGCAGTAACATGGGCAGTGGGAACAAAAGAAGAGAGTCAGCTGGAAGCAGCAGAAATGAAGTTTTTAAGAAGTATCAAGGGAGTTACAAAGATGGATAAGATAAGAAGTAATGAAATAAGGAAAGAACTGGGATTGGAGAGATTGAAGTTTAAGCTAGGAAGAGAACGTCTAAGATGGTTTGGACATATGAAAAGGATGGGCAGGGAGAGAATTCCAAGACGAGAATTTGAAGCGGCAGAGGAGGGGAAAAGAAGAGTAGGAAGGCCAAGAGAAAAATGGGAAAGATTAATTCAAGAAGACGTTGGAAAACGGAATGAAGTGTGGGAGCATGTGGCAAGAGTAAAGCTGTGGGAGGACAGAAGAGAGTGGAGTAAATTGGTGGAGAGGAAGGAGTTAGATGATGTGGAAGAAACACTGAGTTTGGCAAGCTTAGTATCTACAGTTTCATGCCCTTGATAATGGTGGAAAACCACCACTCAACCCGACATAGTTGGAACTGAGTTATGATGATTATTATAAGTATATCACAACATAAGCTTTTAACTGTATTTTAATTGATAATAAGTAAAAACACTGTTGAATATTATAATACTTGGAAAATGACATCAACTGTTGTTTATTGTTGGCCATTGTTGTATGAACCAAAGACTTTGGTAAAAGGAGGGAAAATCGCCGTTTATCTAGGCGGCCGTGTTCGTCATTAGGGCTGATGGATGACGTAGGCAGTCGTTTCCAAATAAATGTGCGGGAAATTTTAAATGCCAAACTTTGACCCTCGATAGATATTGAACAATTAACTTTAAAAACCTTAAATTAACGTTTATATCATTTTTAGACCAATATTATCATTACACATACTTTTACCGATATCGGGAACTTATGCAAATTCCCTATATTGAGTAATAACGGTACATGTATGTTGTGTGTGTTGTATGTGTCGCAGCTCTAGTTCAATCACTATTTGTTCTTGGAAAACACAATTTAGGACACATCATGATAATTGCCAAATTTTAATCTCTAATTGTTGAATAGTTTCTGTCAAAACATTTTAAATTATTAATAATAATAATGAATATAATTTTGTTTTTAAAGCATAAGCCCGCTTTAAGGACATAGTTATTGATTCATAGCAGTTAACCCCAGTCGGGCAAACTTTTACGACAACGCTATGAATCAATAATAAATAATAATGTATTCTTTATTGACAACAGGTCCGGAGACCCACAAGTGCAATAGAAGGCCTAGACAACTAATAACTACAAAGATTTAAGCATTAATTATAGAATGACCTAAGTACACAAAATTAAATTAAAATTAAAATTTAATTAGTTGACACAAATTAATATAGACAAGAGAAAAATATTAAATAACCATCCACCTATGAATAGTGATTTCTAATTTAAAAAAAGAGAGATAAGAAAATGTACCTCTAATACCTGGAGGCCTAATTGAATTGGCTATGTTAAGTTGTGTTTGCCAAGTGTGTGTTGTATTTGTTCACTTTAGTTATTTTCCAATTGACATCTTCAGTTCAGGTTACCTAATTCAAAGTAGAAGTAACATAATTAAGGTAAGAGGGATTAGGGAACTTTTGGCTAAGCAAATAGTACCTATCCCTAGGGACGTCTAGGAAACACATGATTAGCCTAGATGAAAGTGTATAGTTGTCAAGCAAGAAGCAATTTTAGTTTAGTTTATTATTACATTAGCTTAAATATTTTACCAGACACAGTGCAAAAGGAGGGGGGGTGTGTATCTACAGTAGAAACTCTAGGAATCTAATTATTAAGCCAAGATCCGACATTACATGCAAGTCTGTGAGAGAGTCCTTGAAGTATGTGGCATTGAAGTTGTTTCTTCCACTCCATAGTTATTATCACTATTTATCGTCCGCCAGAATTGGGCAATTTTAAAAAAGTTTATGAAACTCATTTGAAGACTTAATTAAGTTAATACGCCGAGAAGGTTCAAAAATTATAATATGTGGTGACATAAACATTGACTTTTCGGTTGATAGTTGTAACAAACTAAGTTTGAAAATCTTCTGAGAATTTATAATTTATCGGCCCTAAATTTTGATTACACTAGAGTTACTCATAGTTCAAGCTCAGCCATCGACAATGTGATTTCAAATTTCCTCCATCCACAAGATGTGTAAAATATTATATCTGGGCTATCGGATCATAGCGGACAACTAATCTCAGTACCTTGTCCTTTTTCTAGATGGAAGATAGACAAAGGCATAAAATCCAAATCTATACTAAAAAGATCATTTAAGAGCCTAATGCATAGACAGGTTTCAGGCGCGGCTGCAGAGTGTTAGAAATTAAATACCAAGCTCTACAGTTATGATCAAATAATTATGAAAAAATTCAACCATACTCAAAAACAAATTTTGAACAAAATCGGATTTGTCCATTTTTTTCTTTGGTCAGTCATTGCTTCGGAAAAAAATGATAACTTTGGAACTTGATTATGAACTTTACTGCATTGAAATAAGTAATATCCATTTTTCATTACAGCGCGGTATTAATTTTACTATTCTGAACACTGTGGTGAAATTTGATATTGTTTGAACCATAATTATGGTCATAATCGTTAAATTACATCAGTAAAAGTTAAAACAAAACGGCTCAGAAGTGGGCCCCAAAATGGGATTTGATGGCTGCACAGAGTTCCGCGTCTTTTGTGTTAGGATCGCATGTACGAAAGCCGATAACGGCAGCTTTGACGTCATCACAGTCTGATATCGCCATCGTGAGGTAGGGCCTACCCTGTCAAACGCAAATGTCGAGCCCTACCAGTGACCCTTACCAGTGAAACTTACTTTGTTTTATGTTCATATAATTTTCGTAACATGACGACAGTAATTATAGCAAATTTAATAAAAAGCATTGTATCTTGGGAACTGGGTACAGATTGTAAACAAAATAAACAAAAGAAGGAAGCTTTGTGTTTCTAGAAAATCTGTTTTGAAAAGCACTGATCCACCGCTTGCTTGATGTATCATGAGAAATTAACTATAAGTAATTATGTTGACATTATTTTATTATCGCATGATAATATTATGAAGTGAAGAATAAATAAGGTGGCCACCGGTTTGACCGGTACAGTACCGTTTTCATAACACTTGTACCGGTGTCCCAAGAAACTAATAAAAATTAATTTTTTGTACCGGTTTGCAATTTAGTGAGAAAGTGACCTGGTATTTCTTAACTATACCGTGCATGGAAAGATAATGTTTTATGAAAATATGCTCCTCTGATAATTCTTATAGTAAAAACAATGAAATAGTTCTTCCACTTCCAAGAAGATAATTCATTTTCTCTAGGGGTTTGCGAGTATTATTAATGATTTTGGTGGAGGTGCCGGGTCGCGCACGTGTGTGAAAACGTAAAAATCGTTAGGCCTATACATTTTGACGCTACCTTACAAATGCTGATAACTACCACAATAGAAATAATATAAGTCTTATGATACAAATTTATATTCATTTAGGAAGTTTTGAACTTTTTCGGGGAACAAAATATAATAAAAATATGTCACTATAGTGTTTGTGCACAACGCAAAATGTGACTTTTTATCAATTTTACTTTGATATTTCAATGCCAATTTACGAGAACGTTTGAAAACATATTGTTGGTTTATCAGTCTTAAAAACATGCTGTCACATGTGTTATAATACTTCAATGCACAGATAATTATACGAAGTCGCCGAGATAGTGCATGACATGCGTTTTGCTTGCTCATGCTTTGACATGTGAATGCTGTGGGATATAGAAGTTGAGCCAAGCATTTCATTCTTTCTCCCTAGTTTCACATAGAAAAGAAGTAAGATCATTTCGCCTGTTGACAAGCGCTAAGCCAACCATTTACCATCATATTTAAGTTTATCAATCCTTGAGTTACAAAGAGACCATCGACGGACGCGTCGGGTATGGGTATGAGGCAGCTGCTAAGGGTTGTCGCGTGTACCTCGTGTAGAAATATCTTCCCCACCCAAAACATCTTGACCTTAGCAAGTACTTTGATACAACTTGCAGCAGTCTTTGTCAAATCAAACCCTCACCTCTTCAAATTAAACTCAACTATTCACGACCATGATACACGATCGCAATCAAAAATTCATGTCCCAACTCATAATACAACGCGTTTCTCCAAAGGACCTCATTACCAATGTCTAACAATCTTCAATCATATACCCCCAGAAATTAAAAATATACAATCCCTAGACTCTTTTAAATATACATTGAAATCATTTCTTATAAAGCGTTGCTTCTACACCATCAATGAATACCTTCATCCAGCTGACGTTTAACTTAATCTTGTGCCCGAATATATAAATACCCCACCCATAGCTTTACACTCAACTTTCCTTCACACTCCTGAAACTACTATGTATTTTCATGAATATAATTTAATATAAATAAACAATTCAATAAAAAAATAAGTATTATGTATAAAAAATAGAAGGAAAGATATTATGAAATTATGAAATGTATATTTTAATGTATATTTTTTATAAAATTGTTAACAATTATGTATTACTCTCCATAGGCTAGGCTATTCACTTTCTCTAAAAAGAGTTATACTTGTGCAATGTACGAGTCAAGGTGAATAAAGTTATTGTTATTGTTATTGTTATAGTTATTGTAGTCGTAAAATAGACCATCCTAGAAGCTGAGGGTTTTTTACCTGCTGTATTCTCTTCCTGTTCTATTGTTCTATTTATTTATTGATATTTTTTGTTCAATTACAAATATCTAATAACGTTGATAAAATATTAAGCGTGAGTCTTGAATTTCATTTTTGGGACGAAATTCAAAACTGACTGAGTTACGGATAATGCTTCTATAATATATTTTGATAGTATTATTTAGTAATAAAATAATATTTATATATTTCAGTCAGTTTTGATCGTAGACACTAGGGAAAAAAAACGCATTTCATAACTCAAGCTATACATTTGAACCCGTTATAAATACATGCAATTTAAAAAAAATATTTCGCTGAATACATTATTTCCATCACAATAGATTTGAAATGTGTGGAGGCAGGTAGAAAAAACCCATGTTCGCTCCCAAGTTCGGTCACGCCAAAAAAGGGGGAAAGGGAAAAATGCAGACAATAGACGGACGACCGATCCCGGTCTCGTCCGCGAGGATGGTCACTTTGTATCTCAAGGATAGATAAACTTTAGTTACCCACCCACCCAGCAAGCCCGGGAAGTTTTTCGTCGATTTTACGCAATATTTTAACACAGAAATGGTTATCGGATCGGGCTGATTTTTTTTTGTAGATCATGAACCACATGAACCACACCGAGTTTTCAAGATTGTAAATTTTTCGGGGCGGCGTGTGCAGATAGCTGAAAACCCCCCAACGCGGGTGGGAGTAAACAGGGTCGAGTTAGCCATCGCCTAGCTTGCTGCGGGCGAACGACCGTCGCCCTAGATTACGTTCCAGTAGAAGCCATACAAGAATGTCATGCACACTTTAACATGCCTACGTGCTACATAATAAATTAATATTTGACGTGACATGTGTCAGAAAATTTAAGTAATTGATTCAAATTATTACATATTTAAATGATGTTAAAAGTTTTATTGCCAATTTGTCTGTTACATGTGTTCGGTTTGGCCCCCGGACCTCACAGTGAATAGTAGTACTCTGCGCGACAGCGGAAGTAATAAGACGCCGCGGCCGAACAAAACGCATGTCATGCACTATCTCAGCGACTTCGTATAACTATCTGTGCATTGTAGTATTATAATACATGTGACAGCATGTTTTTAAGACTGATAAACCAACAATATGTTTCAAACGTTTTCGTAAATTGGCATTGAATATGAAAGTAAAATTGATAATAAGTCACATTTTTTTTGCGTTTTAGGCCAATTTAAATACTCTAAACAATTTTTTTTTAATGGGTAAATGTAGGTATTCACTGGAACGGTCGATTCGTCTACTAAATAATCGTACAAAGTTATTGATTTAGAACAAGGATCAAAATGGTGAAACGTCATGCGGAAGCGTCGCGGCGCGCTCAAAACGCCAAAACGGCATGTAGAACAAGGCGGATTCGTTTCGTATACGGTTTATGGTATGTATTTTGAATTAGGATTTCTAAAAAGTATAATATCATCTGTTCTACCGCCGGTAGGGTCCAACTTTCATAACTTGCCGATTGCCGCTGCACGGATGCGAGAAAGCCTTCGCCATTAGAGTAATTTGCACTGGAAAGTTATAAAAATTGATTCCGTCACAAATTATAAGTGAACAACAATAATGGAATGAGTAAAAAAAAAGTAAAAAAGTTTTCCTAGACGGGCTCGAACCGACGTCCTCTCGCATGCAAAACAAGAGCTCTAACCACTCGGCCAACAATGACCACAGTAAACGTGCGGTCTAGAGTGATATTTATACAGATGCACGATAAACTTGCGATAAGCGTAAACATTTGTCATGACTATTAGGACACTGTTAATAGTTATAAAACGTTCTGTCGATATTTCTAGAGTGTAATTTACGTCTCTTTTCACAAGATGTGCATTATAATTATTTATTTTGTCATTAAAAACTTCGGATTGGCAGTCAGTCGCATGAAATCATCCAACTCGCCACCAAATAATATCTCGTGGTTTGAAACGTGGCTGGTAATGCGGTAGCCTAGGACCCTAGGGAGAAGACGCAACTGTATTGACAGAGCTACCGATAGCGGACATTTAGTTTAGGGTAGTCACCGAAAAATTTAAAAGCGCTGGGCCCTGCTTGCTCTTAAACCAGAAAACATCCATGATTTATATTATTTGGCTATGTAACGGTCAAACTTTACAACATTCCAACAGACGGTTTGATAAAAAATTTAATCTCTTCCAAAACTAAAACCTCACTTTTTGAAACACTTTTTCCCCAAAAATCTTTTCGCCCAAAGACCATCAACTTTTTTTAAAGGGATGGGTTCGGAAAAATTTAAAAATGCTGTCTTTTGAAAAGAATTTATTGTCAAAGAAACAGAACCAGTGATGATTTTTAAAAAGTTTCTTCAACACTTCAAAAAGGATCTATCTAACTTATAAAAAGGAAAAAAAACGATTTTAATTCAGCATTAATAGAAAACTCAGACAACGGGGTTAAAACAACATGGAATTTGGTTATTACTGACAGAAAACGGGGAAAAGGTAAAAGTTCTAGTATAAATAAAATCAAATTAGGAAATAAAAGGAAATAACTGAAAAAACATTGATTGCAGAACAGTTCATCAGTACTACACTTCAATTGCAGTGATCTAATAGATCGAAAACCCAAATACCAAAAGAATGTATGATCAATCTAAAAAAAGGTTACGATAATAAATCCCGCTTTGTTTTGATTGATAGTCCTGCTAAAGTAATAATATAATAAATAACTTAAATCAAAACATTCACAGGTGGGATGGGTTCTAATGTTTTTTAAAAATATAGTAGCCATTTTGTTGCGGAACCATTGGGGCTATATGTAATTGCTCCTTCACAGGGGGAATTTTTCCGGAACGGCCTTTAAATACTCGGTGGTTAGCCTTTTTTTAAAAAAAGGGGAAAAGACTAATTTAAAATTTATAGGCCCAGTTGCTTTTCGCCGACTTGTAAAAGGTGTTCGAAAATTATTTTAGCGACTCCAGTGTTCCTCAATGACAAAAATATCTATGCGAGAATCAACAGGGGTTCAGAGAGGGACCTCTACCATGCGGCAGCATTCCAAACAAATACATGAATCAAAAACGCCTTAGATAAGAAACTAGGGGTTGGTCTTTATGTGCGATCTGTCAAAAGCATTCGTTACCTTCACCATTCTTCCTTATTGAAAATTTAAAAAACATTACGGACTAAGGGGTACACAGGTTCATGGTAGTCCTATCTTACGACCGAAGAAACGCGTAGACATTAACGAAATGGTTTGAGTTTTCATAGGGTTGGAAACGGTTAATAGGGGGGTTTTCCGCGGGTTCTAATATTGGTCCAGTTTTCTTTAGCCTTTATATCAACGTTTTTCCACCTTATTTAGCGCGTCTATGCAAAGCAATTTTTTCGCAGATGATACACGTGATAATTAGGCACGAGCAAGACGTTTTTAATTTACAAATTGGGAGTTTTCTTAGAAAATTAGAAGCAGGGTTCAAGGCAAAACAAATTGAAGCTAAACTTTTTCAAAAACCCAATAATTACCTCCCAAATTTAAGGGTCAACATAAACTTTTAACAGTAAGCATAACAACTTACAATTGATATGTGGGGTACCAAAATTTCCACCCCTTAAAATGGTTTTAAAAACTAAAGGGGCATCTCATATTAAAAGACCTGGGCGGACAAAAGCTCTTCTTTTTTACAATAAAAGCCTTGCCACCCAATGAAATTTGGGGATAAAAGGAAAAAAGTTTTTATGCCAACACTCAGTCTCTGAAAAAACTATGGGATATTGTTTTGGGGAACTAACGATGTAAGTAAAATTTTTTCCCTTCAGAAGGAGCATTGCGGTATATGCTCCATTTAGCTCAGAGAATCAGCGACGGTTTTTTTAAGAATCAATATTTAAACGTGTTGTCCTTTATCTGCTTGAGGTTTTCATGTTTGTATAAATTTCCAAACTTATTTCAATTGAATGCAAATGTCCATAATTAAACACAGGGGGAAAGGGGAAAAATTGTACCAACTGCCAAGTTGAAGCTGCTGGATAATGATCCCTAAAACTGGGGAATTAAAGTATATAACAAATGCCTGAAGAATTACGGAATTTTGGTGTTACAGCTCGAAGATTTAAGGCTGGGGATTAATCATTCCTTTTGGGAACACAGCTTTTATTTTAGTAAGTGAATTTTTGAGACTTTTATTGTATAGACTGCTTAAGTAAAAATATATCATACTATGTTTTAACCCCAAAATTAGTTTTATTTTTAATTTTTTTCTAATGACTGATTTTGTATCTACATTGAAACTATTTTTAAATGACCAATTGCCTCTTTTTTTCGAATTTAACTTTGTTTTAAAATTTTAACTGTTTATGTTTTTTTTTATGTTTTTTTTTTAACAATTTTCAGATCTTTGACAAAATTTAAATACTCGCATTCATATGACGCTATGAGTAACACTGTGAAGTTATTAAATAAAAAAAATAAAAATTTTATTATCCCCGATATGTACATGATACACATAGGTAGGATTTGTCAGATTATACTTAAAATACAAGAAAAATACCCATTATAAAATTTGATACAATAAAATAAACAATTTCATTTTACATAAAACCCGAAACAGCTACTATTTTTCTAATTCTGTAGGCCACATAAAAAATTAAAAAAAACATTAAAATAGAAAAAACCCGGGAGATCTTCCCAGCTTTCCAAAATTCGATAAGGAATAAAACTTTGTTTTTAAAAGGTCTTTTTAGTTGCAATTTTTAAGATGTCCCCGAGTTGTGGCTCTTTGATCCTAACTGGAAGTTTCTTATATATTGACAGACAAAGGTAGGTGGGCCCCTTTGAGTATAGGTGTGTACTGTGCTGCGGAACATGGATATTAGAAGCAGATCGGGTTGCATGGGAATGTATAGAAGCATTGACTGGGAAGAGATGTGGGTTTGAGCGAACAAAGATCGAGGCCAGATGAATTAGTGAGCTCGCGAGTGTGAGAATTTGAAGTTCGGGAAAAATATTTCTACATGATTTACGTCTTGAAGCTCCAACCATGATTCTTATAGCTCGTTTTTGCAGGATAAAGATGCGTTCCGCATGAGAGGAAGACCCCCAAAATAAAAGACCATATAAAATATGGGAGTGGACATGCGCGTGGTAGACTAGTTTAAGCATGTGGGGGTTGACAATTCCCTTCAATCTTCTCAGCATGAAACAACCACTTTTTATTTTAGCGGATACCTTGTCAACTTGCGCTGACCAGTCAAGCGTCTCAGACAGCATTAACCCCAAAAACTTCACCGCATTGGCTCGAGGAATGATTTTGTCGTTAATGCGAATGAGAGGACTAGATTGTGGTGCATTTATTGGGGAATCAATCATATGTGGATAACCCTCGTGTGGTAGCGACTAGTATGTCACCATTTATTATTGATCAGCCAGAAATAGTTTAGATACATAAACACATTGTCATTATGTTATTTAACTTTTTAGTTTTTAACAATATTTGTGTTAGTTGTTAAAACTGTTTTTTTTTACTGTTTTTATAAACCTACTTTCAATGAATCATGTTGGGGTTTACTTACGTGTCTTCAATTTTGCTCCCATGATATCAGTCCGCTGTACGAAAAGGAGTTTGCTTAGAAAACTTGCTCCTTATAGTACAGGCTGTTCATCGATGAATCCCAAATAAAACGGCAAAAAATAGTAGGAAGGTTTCCTTGGCAAAAATGTTCATAAGGTCAAAAAAAAGCGATACAGAAGGGGAGCCACGAAAAATGTCCCTTAGGATTCAAAATGGCGGCCATGAATGAATAGGCCTATTATTTACCTATTTTGAGTTTAAAAAGACGTTAAATAACGTTAGGAAGGTGCTACAAGGCAAAAAATATTCTTTAGGTGTTAAAAATGGTATACAATGGGGGAGCCATAAAAAATGACCACTACGATTCAAAATGGCCGCCATGTTTGAAAAATATGTATTATTTTACTTTTTGAAATAAAAACATACTGAAAATAATGATAAAAAGGTGCCACTTAGCACTAGGCTCTTCTTAAGATTATAGAAAAAGTTTACAGAGGGGGAGCCAAGAACAATATCTCTTACAATTCAAAATGGCGGCCATGAATGACAAGGTGTATCAACTATCTTCTGATTTTTAATGTAAAAAGGCGGAAAATAATGAATGGAAGGTGTCCATTGGCAAAACTTTTCTTGAGATGTCAAAGAAGGTTTACAGAGGGGGAGCCAAGCAAAATAGCCCTTACGATCCAAAATGGCCGCCACGAATTACAATTGCATACATTTAGTCTACAATTTTGAATGTTAACAGACGGTAAATAATGATAGGAAGGTGCCATTTGGCAAAAATACTCTCAAGATGTTGTGTATGGTTTACAGTGGGGGAGCCAAGAAAAATTTCATTAACGATTCAAAATGGTCGCCATGATTTTTAAATGTGTATCGTTTCCTATTTCGAATGTGAACAGATGGCAAATGATAAAAATGGGCCACTTGGCAAAACATTTTCAAGATGTTGTATATGGTTTACAGTGGGGGAGCCAAGAAAAATATCCCTTACAATTCAAAATGGCCGCCATGATTAAAAATGTATATTGTTTCCTATATTTATTTGATAACATTTAATAAGATATTATAATGAAAACAAGACATCTATGTAGATTTCTAATAACGTGGATATTTGAGCACCTCTTCCTTACTTCTTTGTTATATTTTTAATTGACGTGGTTCATCCTCAGGAAAACTGAAATATGAGAAAATAATATATATATATAAAGTGCTGAACATAGCTGTAACGAGATGAATAACCATCCCTAAATTTAAGAGATTTATATATCTATCCTTAAACTTTTTTAAAAGTCTATAATAACTTTCTAAGACTGGGATTTCCTGGTGTTACAGCAGTTCAGTCGGCAGTTGGAACATAACAATGCACAGGGAAAGCCCGCAATGCCGGCATCTTTGCATGAGCATCGAGTGATGCATCCTTTCTATCACGAGCACTTGACAAGCTCTCTGCAGCAGTCCCATATCTCCGGCAGTCTAGTCCATTTTGGATGCCAAACTCCACCATTCAAGAACCATCCCCATTCTTTAGGTGATGAAGAAATTGGCGTAAAAGTATTAGCACTTCCCCAAAGATGTCCTCCTTGATTAGCAGCACGCTGAATGTGAATCTGCAGTGGCTTCTTGAGTGGGAGGAAGGCTGTCAACACTTTTGTTCTTCGATGTGAAAAGGATTTTCCTTGCTTCATTGACTTTTCCTACATCCGTGTGTGCGTCGTACAAAAGAACAACATAACGTTCTAAGACGTCTTGAGTGGTTTTGGAAACGTTCTGCAACGGACAGGAAATTTCATGTAAAGCTGATGTGACAATTATCGAAAGATTTCCATACTTTCCAAGCATTTTTCTTGCCCTTTTGGGAGAAGGAGGATACAGTGATCCATCACGTGACCAATGATGCGGCCATCAGCCTCTTCAAGAGAATCACATGAAATACCAGCAATGGCGGCCTCAGCATTTTGAGATGATATGATGAAGGAAACCACGTTGGTCACGACTTCTGCAAAATCAAACTGTGTACCAGCGTGATTTGCGAGAATGGAATACAACTCTTGCTTGTTTGTGGCATTGTGAAGAAAGTCGTTCCATTTTCCAAGTAATGGTGAAGTAACAAGAACAAAACAAGTACAAACAAGAATGAAATTTCCTGTCCGTTGCAGAACGTTTCCAAAACCACTCAAGACGTCTTAGAACATTATGTTGTTCTTTTGTACGACGCACAAACGGATGTAGGAAAAGTCAATGAAGCAAGGAAAATCCTTTTTACATCGAAGAACAAAAGTGTTGACAGTCTTCCTCCTATTTAAGACGCACTCCAGATTCACATTCAGTGTACTGCTTATCAAAGGAGGACATCTTTGGGGAAGTGCTGATACTTTTACGCCAATTTCTTCATCACCTAAAGATGGGGATGGTTCTTTAATGGTGGAAGTTTGGCAACCAAAATGGACTAGACTGCCGGAGATATGGGGCTGCTGCAGAGAGCTTGTCAAGTGCTCGTGTAAGAAAGGATGCTCACACGATGCTCATGCAAAGATCCGCTTTCCCTGTGCATTGTTATGTTCCAACTGCCGACTGAACTGCTGCAACACCAGGTAAACCCAGTGCTAGAAAGTTATAATAGACTTTTTAAAAGTTAAAGGATAAAAATATAAATCTCTTTTATTTCTGGATGGTTATTCATCTTGTTTACAGCTATATTCAGCACTTTATATATTATTTTCTCATAATTCAGTATTCCTGAGGATGAAGACATATTATTATAAAGAACCTCAATTCAAAATGTAACAAAGAAGTAAGGAAGAAGTGCTCAAATGTCCACGTCATTAGAAATCTACGTAGGCCCTACATGTTTTGTTTTCACTATAATATAGTGCGTTAAATTAAATTTAAATGTGATCATAGGAATATAGAAAACAATGTACATTTTTCAATCATGGTGGCCATTTTGAATTGTAAGGGATATTTTTCTTGGCTCTCCCACTGTAATCCATATACAACATCTTGAAAATGTTTTGGCCAAGTGGCCACTTTTATCATTTGCCGTCTGTTTACATTCGAAATAGGAAACAATACACATTTAAAAATCATGGCGACCATATTTTTTGAACCGTAAGTGAAATTTTTCTTGGCTCCCCCACTATAAACCATACACAACATCTTGAGAGTAATTTTGCCAAGTGGCACCTTTCTATCATTATTTACCGTCTTTTTAACATTCGAAATTGGATACTAATAAGTAATAAGGTACGCAATTGTAATTCGTGGCGGCCATTTTGGATCGTAAGGGCTGTTTTGCTTGACTCCCCCTCTGTAAACCTTCATTGACATCTAAAAAAACGTTTTGCCAATGGACACCTTCATATCATTATTTACCGTCTTTTTACATTAAAATCAGAAGATAATTTGATACACCTTATCATTCATGGCCGCCATTTTGAATTGTAAGAGGTATTGTTCTTGGCTCCCCCTCTGTAAACTTTTTCTGTAATCTTAAGAAGAGCCTAGTGCTAAGTGGCACCTTTTTATCATTATTTTCAGTATGTTTATATTCCAAAAATTAAAATAATACATATTTTTCAAACATGGCGGCCATTTTGAATCGTAAGGTCATTTTCTATGGCTCCCCCACTGTAAACCATCTTTAACCTCTAAGAATATTTTTTGCCATGTAGCACCTTTCTAACATTATTTACCGTCTTTTTACACTCAAAATAGGTAAATAATAGGCCTATTCATTCATGGCCGCCATTTTGAATCCTAAGGGACATTTTTCGTGGCTCCCCTTCTGTATCGCTTTTCTTTGACCTTATGAACATTTTTGCCAAGTGAAACCTTCCTACTATTTTTTGCCGTTTTTATTTTGTGAACAACCCAGACTATTATAGTATATAGCCTGTAGTAAAGTAGCCTATAGTAATACGGTTCTACAGTAATTTCTGTTTAAATTCATACTAGACTACCGTATAGTACTAGCTAGTGATGCTATGGGTTTAGGACTCAATGTTAAACTATCTGAATAGGATAGAATGGATAGATAACTGAATGAAATAGATTTTTATTTTTGTTTAATTGGTTTAAGAGTGCGACAACCATTAACTCATAATGCGTCACTTTTAGCCCGCCTAGGGGATATGGAGAGGAAAATCCCATGCTGGTCAGAACCAGTTACAGTCACGTCGTGGACATCATCTTCTTTGTCATCGTTTATGGTGTCATGGTCGTCGTCGTAAGGAAGGGGAAGGTGTCCATGACGACGATTGCCACAGCTCTCTACTAGTTTCAGGGAGTGGTATACTCCCGTACTTATAAACTGATGTTTGCGAGATAGATTTTTTCTCGCCTTTTACGATTAGCAGAGCCATGCTCTGGGGTAAATTCTACCCCTGGGTCCAGACGGGGGACCAATAGAATAGATGTTGAGGATAATTAATAAATAGGTAAAAAAAAAAAAACATACATATGAATACAAGCTGGGAATTTTAGGGTCCCGTAGAACTTTTGAATTAAAGGGCAACCACAGTATCCTCTTAATAAGTATTTCTCATCCAATAATAAGTGTCTAAAGGCTTTTGTTTTCTCTGTGCTACAGGTGGCCTGCTTCACATTGCCCACCATGAGGGCATAAGCAAGCTGTGGAGTGGCACTCTCCCGTCAATCATGCTCGTAGCCAACCCAGCGATTCAGTTCATGACGTACGAAGCTCTCAAGCGGCGCCTACACACGATGTACGACGCCAAGAACCTAGGCGCTGGCGCCTACTTTCTAGTCGGAGCCGCGGCGAAGGCTGTGGCCACCGTGCTCACCTACCCTCTACAACTAGTACAAACAAAACTTCGGGTAAGAATGAGCTCAATTGTGACTATAATTAGCAGCAATTTCTTGGCAAAAGTTTTGAAATATATTGTTCTAAATTTTATTAAGGGCCTACCAGTGAAAATAAATAATAAATTACTATAGTAGAGTAAAGAGAAAAAACTTAATGCGGTAAATAAAACCTTAGCTTAAATTAAAATAACTTATTAATGCATTACTAGGGCTGCCCAAATCCGTTTAATTCCCTAAACGTTTAAACTGCTCTACTAAACGCGTTTAAACGTGTAAACATTTATCCTTGTTCAACTCCCAACTAGGAAAGACAAAACCCGACTTTTTTTTACGAAAACACGAGAGCTATTTTATAGACAGAATGACGGAGATAAAACTCATCGGGGAATCCAGAGACAGATCATTGCAGCTGCTTATCGACACTTGTCAAGGCCACATTTACTAGCGGCGGTCGGCCGTGCGGGAAGGAAAGAGGGGGGAGGGAGGTTCGACTGGCATCGTGGCGGGGCGGGCGTTTAAATTCAGCCACGTACACACCTGTTAGCTCTATGCATTACGTTATACTTAAAAGTTTAGAAGATAAGAAAATTACTGATGTGTTTTATATAATGTACCGTACATGACGTAAATTATACGTGTATTATGGCCAAAAGCATTCACTTAGGTAACAAAAGAGAATTCTTCCGTATAGCGATTTTAATTCTGTTATGTTGGTGGTAAATTAGCAATTTTTTTAGGCTACCCGAATTCGAATAGCAGCCTGTTGCTTCATCTGTGCATTATGGCGACGCACAAGGGTTGTCTATCTGTCAAGAACATTTTGGTTATTTTAGATTCAGAAAGTTCAGATATAACAAGTTTTTTGAGACAACTAACTTCCAAAAATGACACAGTTATGACATTTTCAACTCCCAAGTATAAAACATAATAAATAATAATATTTTCTCTTAAAATTAATACTCGGGAAAGAAAAACTTCTAAAAATCAATTGAGGGACCGCGAGCACAAACTGTGTAACTGACAAATAATCAATCTGAGATACGAGCAGTCGCGCGCGGCCGGTAAAGCTAGAAGCCACGCGTAGACTACTGCAAGCTATTACATATTCGTTCACTGTGGCGCTATCTATGTACAGATTGGTAAACTAGGAATTGTATTGTGACTTCAAATAGAACGGCGCAACCACGGTGCAAGCAATCATTGTGCATCTAACCTGATTGGTGATTATGGTTTTCAGCATGGTCACAGCTACAAGGACCTCGCTCCAGATGCAGGGATGATTCAAATGACGTACTACATATTGAAGTAAGTAGGCCTACTATAATTATGTATTATTATTTATTATCTTATTAATATTGAATAAGCCTGGGCAAAAAATCGATAATTCGATACGATGTCGATAGTGGAAATGTTTTTGATATCGATATTTGACTTCATATCAAAATATCAAAATTTACACAAAAAATGCAAAATTTTGTAATTTTGGTGGAGGTGCCGGGTAGGTAGTCTCAATTAAATTAACCTGGCTGGTGCATTTGGTGGAGGTGCCGGGTCATACACCGCGATTGTGAGATCGTAAAAATCGTTAAATAGGTTTGTGGTGATACGATGATACCTTATCAACCCTATTTGGCCACAAATTATAAAAAATAGACCCACTCTTTTAATAATTATTTTTTTATTTTTGAAACATTTTGATTTTGATTTTGATTTTTTTTTACAAACAATCCGCCTACATTTCGGTATATCGATATCACATCGAAATTTTTCATGTGATCTCGATAATTGAATGATATGTCATAGCCCAGCACTAATATTAAACACTAATGTATAGCCTGCACTGTAGGAATATGGCCTAGAGTATTCATGAGGGATGCCGTATGATATGAAAATTCATATCGATAACCATGTTGGAAAGTGACAAAGTGTGCTATGAAGTCCACTTTTACAATGTCTAGGCAAAAAGTTCCTTTAACGTAAACAAGTTAAAAATAACTCTCGCTATATTTCTACATACCTGTGCTGTATCCTGTTGAATGTATTTTGTCACAGTATTTTTAAACCTTTTTGTGGACTGCTATATGCTACTATGCATACTATTACAGTAGGCCTACTCATGTACTTATTTTGCATTTATGTACATGTTTTTTTTTTAGGAAATATGGACTGGAAGGAATGTTTAAAGGAATGGAGGCAAAGATTTTGCAAACGGTTATGACAGCTGCGCTAATGTTTGCTGCTTACGAGAAGATTGTAGGTTTCGTTTTCAAACTTCTCTTGAATCAGCAGAAACTCGCCAAGCTTAGCCATTGATCGGTCTTCCTCTAAAAGTACAACTTATCCCAGTGTCTAGACTCTAGAGGCTAAATGATAATATATATAGTACGTGTATAGGCTTTGGTTGCTGTTTATTATGGATATTGTAGGATTATTCATGGCATCTGACGACTGGTATGAACTGAGTGTGACCTCAACATTTTCATTGCCATCATGCACGTAACCGGTTTTCATTGTTCAATGATAAATAGTAGGCCTGGGCCAAAATACTAATTGGGATCATGTTAATGACGTGGACAAATCAAATCAAAATCAAATAGTACTAAAAAATTCAAATTATTTTATACAAATAAAATCAAATATAAATAATGTTCTATTATACGTATACCGTATTTGCTCGATTGCAAGCCAACACCGAATGCAAGTTGACCCCTGATTAAAAGTTCATCCAACAAAAAAAGTGTAGTATTTAAATAGTACTCACAAGTTTGCCATCGATTCCAAGCCGGGGTGCCATTTTGAACTGCAAAAATGTGTCAAAAAAGGTGGGCTTGCAAAGTTGCAATCAGGTAAATACAGTACTATATACTACAGTACATATATCACTACACTTTGTTCCAAAATCATTTAGTTATTGCACGTGAGCATCACAGAAAAAGCACCGGGCTGCCAAGCTCGGCACCTCATCTTCTTCTTCCTCATTCTCTTGTTGTAACACCAGCTCTCTCTCCACTTTTTCCATCTTTCTCTCTCTTCAACTAATATCCACTCCTCTCTCCTCTGCATCTGCCAGTACAGTACTTGGTCCTGTCATCTGTCTCAAGGTCTTCCCACTCTGCGTCTCTCATTCTTGGCTCAAATGCTTGTCTTGGGATTCTATTCTTCTCCATTCTTCTCATATGTCCATACTCCATACTAGTGATGACATCGGGTAGTAAATATTGGAGTCGACTCCGGAGCCTTGGGAACCGGATAGGAGTCAACTCCCCCCAATCCGCAACTAAAAATTTTTTTTAATTAAAAAAAAAAAATTTTTTATGCAAAAGTTATTTTTAGCCCACTACTCTAGTTTAATAAATAATAAATAAATAAATAAATTGTATGAGTCTACCCACTCAGTTATATAACTGATTTTCAGAGGGGTTGCACAATGCTGTCCGGCCATTCCCCCCCCCCCACAACCCGCTACGTATCACTAGCTTGCTTGTCTCTTGGCCCGGCCAAGACTCTAGCTGATTTGTTACGTTTTGAGATAAGATAACGACTAACGAGACAATAAGTGCAATCTCATTCAATTTATCATTAAAAAAAAAAAAAAAATCCCCCGGCCGGAGTCGGGTAGGAGTCGGGTACTCGAGTACCCGATGTCATCCCTACTCCATACCATCATAGTCGATCCTTCCTTCCTTCCTTCCTTCCTTCTTGATCTTTAGGCTCTCAACTCCCACTTTCTTCCTTATCACATTAACATCTTCTCCAACTTAGTCAAACCTGCCACACTGCATGTGAATAAATTTAAAATTAAAACAAATCAAATCTCAGAATAGTGGAGTTAAATGTTGTCATTGTTATAGTCCTTAGTCCTTACCGTTATATATTTTTATATTTAACTACTGGTATTTTCTTTCAAAAACTACATTTTTGATATGTAGGTCTACTTCATTTGTTTCTCTCTAAGCTTTGAATGACAAGCAAATCCCCAAAAATATTCAATGCTGGTGCATCCAGATCGGCAATATTTGCACTATGATAACTTTGATCAGTGCTGCAGTCTTAAAGTGCAACCTTGTCAGTAAAATAAAAACGTTTTACAGTTGCGCTTTCAATCTACTAGTCGTGCATACTATACTGTAAATAAACTCGGTCCATACCAGTGCAGTCAGTTGAAAACGCCATTTGTTTATACTCGGTGTTCTATAAAGTCAGTCATGTGGACTTATCATATTTGATAGAATCCACACCTTCAGAATAAAAAATATTCTTAGGCATGCTCACTTTGTACTTTGTAGACTTGGCTACGTAATACTATCATCTAATCTAATATCTCTGTAGTCTGTACGTTTTTTATATGTAGTATTCTTTTTTTGTTGTTGTTAATAGTTGTGGTGATATTTTCTTGGCTGAGGAACTTTTAGGGTATTAACTTGTGGTACCGGTAGACAAATAAGGTAGAGAGGGCAACAATTTAGATAAGTTTTTAATTTTGAAACCAAATTTTTTAAAGTGGTATATTATTTAGATTAGAGTTTTGCTCAATTTAGTACAAGACAATATTAAAAGTTAAAACTTGCCTACCATTTGGGATCAAACCATAATTTCCCATAATTAAAATGTAGTAGTTAGGTAATATTTTAAAACTTTATTTTATACAAAGCTTTCCAATGACAATATTAAAAAGTATACAAATAATAATTACAACAAATAGCAGTTTAGTAAAGGTTTGTTCTGTGGTCCCGGTAGCTCAATTGGTAGAGCTATGGCACGTTAAGCCGGAGGTTCTGGGTTCGAACCCCAGTCGGGGCAAACTTTTACGACAATTGCTATGAATCAATAATAATAATAATAATAAAAATATTAATAATAAAATAAAAACAATAATAATAATAATAAAAATATTTATAATAAAATAAAAACAATAAAAAAATTAATTTTAAATTGCCCCAACAATAATTTAATTGGCAGTGGGATACACTGTCATTATTTATTTTACTCTCTTTTAACTTTTCAAGGTAACAATTGTGTATTGTCTAAGCCAATGTTTAAAACCAACATTCTCCCATTTTCACCATTTTGGACACCCATAAATTACGTGTAAGTTGTCCGTAGTATCATGGAATGATCAGGTCACTTTTGTGGCAGTAGCCTAATGTGAACCTTTTGGGCACATTGTAAGAAAAATTCAAAGGTTTTACCTGCCACACTAATTAGTACTGTAAGCCTAATAGAGTGGCATAATAAGTGTGCTATCAAAGTCACCCTCAGGAAATTAGTTGAGTGACTGAGTGGATAGACTCTAAATACAAATTTGTTGGGTATTTTACTATTTTTGTTATTTTACTTTGATTTATCTTGAGTCCTAATCATCTGCTTCTCGAGTGTAACTATAGTAATTTCTAATTTCTCTACTCAACTTTGCTCTAAGAATTCACCAAGAAAAGTGTTTGGGAATGTGATTTTGACTTCTAGTTGTGCGATTCCTAATAAAGTTCAAATAATACATATTTTACACAATTACAATTAGTAAGTCCACTCAAGTACTAAAAAACCAAAAAACCAAAAAGTAACATTCTGATTGATGATTGATTTTTGATGCTTTACGTGTGCTATTCGAGACAATGAGTGGTGATAGATAACGATGAGGTACAATTACAAAAATCCCATGCCTTACGTGGGATTCGAACCCACGTCCTCGTAGTATGGTACTCTTGGGACCAGCGCCCTGATCGTATGTGCCACCGCGGACAGCAAAAGTAACATTCTATATAATAACTATAGAAAGAAGTCGTAGAATTACCTTATTAACAATACATACTTGCTGTTACAAATGACCATAACAAGTTACCACATCATAGCTTTATTAATTCTACATACGTATTGTGTTTTGTAGGACCAGTTTTACTTCTGTGTGCACACACACACAACAATGTGCAATGTTAATTCGTTTATTTATTGTGGTGGTTGTTCTGTTGTTATTGGTTGTTTAAATGGATGAATTAATTGACGTAACACTATAACACTTGACACATTGGCTAGTGTTTCGTCTTGCTACTTATGGTGATGATGAGTGGGTGAGAGATGACGATTATGGCAAGCACAAAACACGGCTCTCTCAGAATTACGGTACTACTCACAATGAATTGTGCAGCTAATAAAATAAATAAATGCAATACACAATAATGTGGTTGGATGGTTTGAGGCTCAGTACTCAACTAAACTAAAATATTAAATAAAAAAACAGGATTTGAGTACAAATTAGTAATAAATTACAAATATGTAATACACCAAATACTACCAAAGTTAAATACAATAACAAAGCAACAAAACCAAAAATCATAAAAGCTTTACACTAAAGCTATCGCCATTAAAACTGTGGAATAGAAATACCTACTATACCATTAACTACTAGTAAGATAATAGGCCTAGTACTTGTTTTGTATTGTTAAATCACAGTATTATGATGGCTCCATTTAAAGAATCCAATTTTACAAGTAGGCCTAATGTCAGTGCAGTACCTATACAGTATAGCCTAATACCACTAATGCTCTGACCAAAAGCAGTTGATTGAGTATAAACGTGCGTATACTGCTAGTTATCGATAGATAAAAGTGGTGTGGCGGAGTTGCGAGGTCATAATGATCCCACAGCCATAAGCCGTAAGCTTATTGTAGCAATGTGTTTCTCACAGATGCTAATGAAAACTGAGCCAATACGATGTGTGTATGTATGTACGGAATACTACACTTTAAACAGGAAATGAACTCGACCTGAAGACGAGAGCATGTAATGGTGCAAGCCAAAAAGGTCAACACCTTACATCTATATTATAGCACATCCTATATCACTTACCAAATACTGTAGAATGTAGATAGCTCGGTCTTGCATGCAGTTTGTATGTCGTTTCAGAGCAGTTGTGCTGGTGACATAGTATATTACTAGTACAATACCTGATTGAGCCAAAGAGTTGTAGGATGGTGCATAGTGTCTTCATCTGAAATATCTTATACATAGTAGAAATTGCATTTATTTGAAGTTAATTGCTATGGTGTTGGAATTAGCACAGCTTTGTTTACAAATGTTATAGTATTGTTATAAAGTGACCGTCTTAAGCACAAAGAAAAGTTATTTATTAGTACTCTCTGCCATGCAGTGATGAATGATAGACGAGATATTCATTGTTTTGATTATTTTGAAGAAAAAAAACTTGAAAGTTATTGAGAAAACAATCAATTCCTCAATAGAAATTTGTAATAAATTCTTTTTTAGGTTTTTTGTTTTGACTTGTTCTATGTTTTAACTATCTGTACCCTGTGTGTTTGTATTGACATTAGGAACAAAACCATTAATTGAAACAAAGAAGTTATATCTAGCCCAGTTTTACAATTAACAAACAATCTAGAGGTAGGTAGTGAATCGGTCACGGGTTGGCAACAGTAGTCAGTTGTGCGTAGTTCATACACTGACACAACACATACTACAACCTTTCACCTGCAGACAGTGACTGTTACTAATTTTAAGGTAGTATCTTGATTAGCTACACTTACAGACATCATCACTAGATGAATGGTTCTGCTGTGTCGTATGTCTATCTATTTTTGCCTAACTTGTGATTTCTTAACTATACCTAATTTCTGACACATAGACGTGAATTGGTCTCCAGGTACTAGGTAGTATTTTTCCTTTTCCTATGCCTACTTAGTTACTACACTAAATGGGCCTAGTACTAGTCTATTTGATGCATAATATGGTTTCATGATCTAAACCATTAAGTTTTCATTACTTTGTACTCCTCAGCATTTATCTCGCATCTCAGGGATATGGTTATGGGGAAGGTAATAAATTGTATTGTTTTGATTTGTTTCACAAAGTCTCGATCACAATTGCAATACGACGTGAAATAACTTAGTTTTAGCACTGCCACTGTTACACAGTACCTACCAGCATAGTACCAGGAAACACTAGCCTACCTATTTTATGTCAACTCATTATTTCAATTCTGATCTAGCTTTAAAAAATACTCAATTGCTTTTCTTATACTTGAATTAAATATGTTGAGGTGTATAAATAAACCAAATGTTTGGCTGTGACGAGCTAAGGCGGCTCGTGTATAGTATTACAATTACAAACAATATTGTAAGTGCTGACGTTTATTTTTCTTTAGGTTTTTTGCACTAGGTCTGTTAATAGGTTATAATTTTATGTATTACTGCATACAGAAAACCTCATTAAATTAAAACTCCATTAAGTCAAATTAAAATATAAATATCAATCATACTAAAAGTAAAGTATTATTCTCATAGGGAGCACAGCCTCAAAACATAAGTTTGAGGTTGTAAGTAGTGCGGCAGTGAGGTATTATTGCGTCAACTCTATCGGTCATCTATGATGCGGGATCATATCGTCATAGACTGATAACACCGTTATCTTGACGTTCCCTAAAGCCGGTAAGCATTTACACACATTTACTCTCAAAACTTGGGCAAAAAACTGAGAGTGTAATTATATGATTAAGGCCGCTAACAAGTAATGGCCATTACCTCTATTTTGTACTAGTTACTTGACTTTTTCAAAAAGTACCGGTATGTTAATACTATTAAAAAATGCCTGTGCATATTGGCCGCCCCCCACTTTTCAACTTGATTGTTTACCTCATACCAGCAGTCTATATTCGTATGTCGATACTCATCCCCTGATAAGCATTTATTTTTTACATAGGCCTACTATTCTAAAACCTCTTACAACTCAACTGATATGTTTACACTTTACAGCTTTTCATACAAATGAAGAAAACTTTCTTACTAGTAGTACTGAAGAAACAATGCTATTAAATAAGTATATTAACGTGAATTTGATTTTATTTCATAAGTTTATAGCTCTTAATGAGTTAATGGAGTTACTTGCAAGTTGCAATCAATTTAAAGGTGGTTTACTATGATTAATAATAAACCCACATTTTCATAATAAACAGCAACCGCTAATGATTTTTAATGCTCGCAGTTTGTGAAATAGATGTAGAAAAAAGGGAGCACCATCACTGATTATTATGTGTATGTGTTGTATTATTCTGTATCTGCATTTTATGGTTGTTTTGAACATTATCTATGTATTGTACTGGTGCATACATAGCTTTCACCTAAGGTTACCTAATTATCCACTTTGGACTTTGGTGCTCAGAAGCCAGCTTTAGACTTTTAGTTTTAGTTTGTGGTAGAGTTAGTTAGTCTACAATCTTACTGTGTCTATCTGGTATTGTTGAAAATGCAAATACAGTTACTCGACTGCAATCTGGTGTTTTTCTGTTTGTTTTCAAGTAGATAATCCTTCTTTATGTTTTTGTCATGTTTTCAATCCTTCAATTAGTTCCAGGGGAATTTACCAACCTAAGTTAAGTTTTTGTAAACACAAATGAAACAAAGTTACAAGTGGCATAACTACAGGGAGGGGGGCACAATAAAACTGACACCATGCAAAAACCTATTAAAATACCACAATTTTCAATGTTGCAAATAAAAATAATCTGGGTCTTTCTGACATCCCCCAGCCCAGACCTCCCATTGTACCAGGATACATACTTTTCCATTGATCGTTTGAGGTTACAAAAGTTTCTGCCCCCCCAAAAAAACATGGGCTAGTTATGCCACTTGTTAAATGGTCTACTGACAAGAACAAATCTATTTTTTTAGTAGAGTCACATGACCATTGTAGCTTTGGGTTTAGAATAAGCCCACAAGATTATAGTGACTGCAAAGATGAATATTGCAAAAACATTTTTTATAACAATGTAAGTGGATGGCAGAGTTGTTTCTATTTGTTACACATTCTTTTGTCTATACATTAATAAATTATGTGTGTGTGTTTATGTACAACAGTACGGCATGTTGTGTAACAAATAGTCTATACCATTCAACAAAAATGTATTGATTCTATTTATCTATTTAATGTCTGTCCTATCCAGTTATAAAACCTGATTTACAAATGGGAATAGTAAATAACACTAAGCTCACACAAAATAACAAACAGTCATTTAAACAAATTAGGCAGGGAAGATCCCCTATATGCATCACTTTTCTGTCTGTACGTCTGTCTGTGTGTCACGCCTCACTATAAATACTGAACAGAACGTCTGATTGTAATGCGTTTTGTTGTTGTTGACATTGTCCTTCACCAAGAGTGATACAGAATGTGATGTGATTATGGGGATTAAGGGGGCGGGGCTTGCTTAAAATATTCATGTGCTCGGCACCTCCACTACTAATGAAGGCTGGATCAAGCGAGGAACAATAACGGCAAGATTTGCTCCCTTCTTTAGGTACTCGTGTACCCGCGCTTGTTTTTTTTTACAACAATAACAATATTACAATAATTTATAAGAAGACAATACCCATCTAAGCATTAAAAATGTAGGCCGATACTGATTTTAAAGGTGTGAAATGATTATTTGATATTGTTAGAAGGAATTGGTTTGCAATATTCATTCTTCTTGACAGTCACTATAGTATAAAGGCCATATTACTATTTAACCCAAAAATCAACAAAAATAGTGATGGTCATGGCTTCACTTTGTACTGTTACTTTCTATTTAACTGTCAGACCTTCAACTCCTTCATGATAGCGGCATTGTTCTTTAGTTCCACGTACATCCAAATCTTCTTCCTTTACTATTATTTCCTTCCAATCTCCCATCAATGATTACATTCATAGTGTTGTAATAAGTGGTTCCTAATTTTCATTGCACTTTCCCATTACTTTTTTTTATCTTGTTTTGTTCTTTTCAGTGCCTTAAGTTGGATCAATGACAAATGTTATATATTTTGGTATGGAGGAACTTTGAGGAGGAGGAGAAGCTATGGAGGGAGGGTAGGTTTAAAAGTCTGTTTAGAATTTAGATGGTCCAATTTTTACATTCATATTCTTGAATTCCGGGACAAAAGATAATCAAATAAAAGGTAGTAGCCTAAGCATTGTTTTATTTTTATCTAGGCCCATTTAAAAAATAGTATCTTGTGGTAAGCCTGCCCAGGGTGCAATGCATGCCTCTCTTCAGGTGTCTTAATTTTTTTTTTAGTATTTTGGAGAATTGTGAAGGGAATGTCCGATAGCTGTTCAAAAGGACTCAATCTCTTGCATTTGTTGAACGTCTTAAGAAACTAAAGAGAAACTGTCCAGTCAGGATTTATGGTGATGGGATTCGAACCCATAACCTCTCACACGTTACACAACATGGGCCACCACACCGTCAGTAACATACGTTTGATTCTCTGTTGCTCTGGAATTCAAGAAGTTGGAATGTCAAATTGGACCTTCGAAAAGATGCCGAGGATGAATGACGAAGGGCTATTTTATAAGGCTCGACATACTCAGTATTTACCTACTTAGCTGAGAAAGATCATTTAGGAGAGATTGCCGGAGCGGGTGTCGAACCTGCAATCACCCGAATTTCCGATGTCTCAAAAAACTTTATGATTTTGTTTTTATTTAGGGAACAAACAATGTACGGACAGGAGTAAACATTATTTTTATCTTATGTAACCCTCTTCAGCTAGTCAGTAAGTACCAGAATAGTAGGTAAGGTTAACATTTTTTTTTTCTTTTTTAACAATTTTTTTTCTTTCTTTTCTTTTTTTCCATTTCCTTTTCTTTTTTCTTTTTTTTCCATCATTTTTTTATAATTGATTCATTAATTAATTGTTTTTAATATCCTTTTTATTTGTTACCAAAATTGTTGTGTTTTAACGCATTGTTGTTGTAATATTACTATTTCAAATATTTACTCAACTGTAGATCATTGTTGTGTGCTTCTATGTAATTAGATTTATTTAATTGTCCTCCTTTGTAAATCAGTTTTTATAAGTGAATAGGATAGACAAACAAATAAAAAAAATAACAAATTATAGTCGGGGTGTCACGAAGGAATACCCTAAATGTGTTATTATATGAAGAAGGCCCAACAGTGAGGATCTCAGGATACCCTACAGCTACACAAAACCCTTTGTCAGAACTGTCGGTGGCTGGTATCGAACTGTTGACCTCCAGAATCATTCTGTCTGTCAATCATCTAATTTTGTGTACGCCTCTTTATAGGATTTACGTTTTTAGACCGACAGTCACGTTTGGCTTGAGCGTTTATTCGGGAGGTCCCGGGTTCAAATCCCGTCGAGGCCGGCAATCCTGACTTGAAGTTTTTTCCAATGTTTTCCTCGGTCGTTAATTTCCAATGTTTTCCCCAAGGAGTCTTCTTCATTTCACCTAGCCCTCGGACATCCCATCACAATGTCTAACTCAAATATAGGTACCCAGTTAGACACCTGAACAGGGGCATGCAACCATGCATTGCACCCTGGGCAAATTTCCCACGATTTTTTTAAAATAATGTATACTTGTTTTTACACGTGACGACCCCGAATTACAAAAATATATATTAATAAATCAAAATATAATCTTGCAGGGAAATATTAACAGAGGTTCTTTGGATCTCACTGTTTGTGGTTCCAATACATAAGATCCTATCCTGGGTTCGAAACCCGGTTCGGGCTATATAGAATAGACTGAAGGCAACCTTGGAAAACCTACTTTGCGGATTACCCGTGGCGGGAAGTCAACCCACTCCCACCATAGTTTGAATCCCACGCCTGTCGGTAATGTAATGTACACCGTTATCGACGAATCTAGTGTCTTATCTCGACACAGATGTCGTTATCAGTGACGTCAGATGTCTACGGGGTCGACGTGAGTGAAGGCAGGGCGTGATTTCAATCAAAACGTGGTTGAAACGCCCCCTGTCGCTATCCAGACGTCGCCGAGTTCACATCTCAAGGTAAGAGCTCGAGCTAATTTACATTGTGTTCCATGCTTTCAATTTCATGTAGCTATTTAACTTCTATGATATCTGCACTTTCATTACTATTGTTTATTATTCTTATACGTCAATCATTAGCATTTCATCGGTATTTTTATTTCGACTCATTTGACCGTTATGTCTACGATGTGACCTTGCTTGCACACCGATATCCAAATTAAATAACTGCCTGAATCGTAAATAGTTTTAAGAGATGCATTAGTGAATTATTGATACAGTTGTGTTGTTTTGTATTGCGTTCTTTTTGTGGGATGGTTTCATTTTGTTCAAGGCGTGAAATGATGACTGGTACGTATTAAGCTAATTAGGCTACAATGAGACGAACAATCATGAGTTGTATAGTCTTAATTGATTTCGTTTCACACCTTATCCCAAGTTTATATTAAAAGCAATCAAAACTAGGGAAGGATAGTGTGTAAATTGTGAGGATAATTGAATTTTAGTCATTGTCGAGCTCTCTCAAGGTCAAGCATTCAAGGGGCACCGGGTTCAATTCCCCAGTCATTATATCAGTTCTTGGACGCCCATGTTCTTTTACCAGGACTAGGCTACGTGCGTGGTTCAATCCCCCAGTCATAAAACTGTCCTTGGGCCAAATGTTATTTTCGTGTTGTGGCTCGTCCTAGTCTGTACCAGGTTCCCTATGCAGATGCTGTTCTTTATGACACGACATTTATCTCGCATCTCAGGGATATGGTTATGGGGAAGGTAATAAATTGTATTGTTTTGATATGTTTCACAAAGTCTTGATCACAATAATTGCAATACGACGTAAAATAACTTAGTTTTAGCACTGCCACTGTTACACAGTACCTACCAGCATAGTACCAGGAAACATTAGCCTACCTATTTTATGTCAACTCATTATTTCAATTCTGATCTAGCTTTAAAAAATACTCAATTGCTTTTCTTATACTTGAATTAAATATGTTGAGGTGTATAAATAAACCAAATGTTTGGCTGTGACGAGCTAAAGCGGCTCGTGTTTCCCGATAACCCTCGCTGCATGCCATACTGTGCGTCGATCTCAAACCAGATATTGCATTCCTTTATCTTTTTGTTCCAGCACACTGTGTCTTTACGCATACCTCTGCAATGGATGTGTAGGGAATGACTCATCCCCTCACTGCTGACCTGACCTGCCCGGCCGGCCGTGCTCGCTTCACTGCAGCAGCAACACGCGATGACCTTCTACTAGGTAAGTTCATGTCTGACTTCTCATTTATTATTTATATTTAATAGGGAAGTCTCACCAGTTTTAGATATTAGCGCTGGTGTACAGAGTCAGTAGATATTCACTTAATAACACCATCGCCGTAGTTTATAACACTCTAAAGAAAAAACTGTACATTCCACAGAGGCACAAAGTTTTACGTTTACTCTTTCCCGCGCTTTTATCGAGAAAAGACGTGTGACGTCATAACCCTAAAGACATTGTTGGTTATGAATGAAATTGACCACGGTCTTCTGGATCACGGAGCTAAATTCACCGCTCGGCCGTTCACCAGCTCGTGTTAAAACAAAAGTCCATTGTTGACATTTTCTTTGTAAATGTTATATTTAAAAATGTATGTACACAAATGTGCAAATGTTTTATCTTGTTATACAAATTAATGAAATTATTGTTTATTAGTATTTCTTAATCATACTACAAACAAATTTTATTCTAAAAGTGCTTCTAGAAGTAAGATAATCATCAAAAATGCTGTTTATTCAATGACCACACGGTGATTGGTTGTAGGGTTATGACGTATTGCTTGTTTTTCCCGCCATTATTACGCTAAAACTTTAAGCTCACTTTAGTGACTAAAAATATTTTGAAATAACGAAAATGTTATATTTATGTTATCAGAAACTGTCCCTTTTATATAGTAGAATAATAAAACATATTTGTGAGTCTTCCCTATTGTCTCGTGATTTAAATATTTAAAATTTTGAAATTACAATTTTGGTTGAAAACTGATTATTACATTTTACATTTTCTAGAACTAAAACAAATACCTACGAAATTTGACAATCAGTGTACACCTACTAATTCTCAATGCCCTGTATGGGATGTTTAAATTGTACATTTAATATGACCTAATTATGTGGGTTATTGGTCCTAGGAGTTCCTCTCTGCATCCAATACAGAAGGTTTTGGGTTCAAATCCCATTGCAATTCAATCCATTCAATTCCATTTTATTCCTGTATGTATAGCCCTACAATGTAATACCAATATTGTAAACAATACAAAGTGCTCCAAAGCAAGTAAGCAGACAAGCGCGGTTTCGGCGGGCCAACCAGTATTTTAAATCGGGAACCACTGATTGGCTGCAATCCACCCACCGGTGACGTCAGCATCAGCTTACTTGCTTTGGAACAACTATATGAGCATTACTCCCCATTAAGACTTTTTATCTTTTGAAACGCACTATTAATAATCCATTATTAGGCCTAATAATATCGGCATTGCATGAATGCAAACTGATTTCTCTCATCATCAAAAAAAGTTTGTAATCTATTGTCTACACTGAAGAATGAATCTTTGTTCTGATGCAAATTAATTTTATTATTTTAACTTGCAGTGACAACTCGACCGGTTCGTCAAGGTGAAGCATCAACTCGTCTCGCAGACTGCTGACGATGCCTGGCCGTGTTCGACTCGCGTCGCTGTAGCAGCCAACAAGCTGAAGATCTTCTCCTGCGTAAGTTCATGACATACTTCATATTTATTCTCTTATGTTTGAAATATTTTTAAATTATGGTTATTCCAATTCACATTTTGGTAGACAATTTTGATTTAAAAATATAACTTCGGGGTGGTGTAACTGTTTACCCAAAGTTTTAAAACCATCTTTCAGGGTTTGGGTAGAAGTATTTTATTTGCCAATATTCAAAATGAACCCATCTAGCTTGAAATTAATAGGAATTTGACTGAATCAATGTATACACCTACTAACTCAATGCACTGTCTGGGCTTTTCTACTAGCAATGTTAAACTGTGCATCCTAATTGACAGTTAAGTTCCTAAGACCCCTGTAATCGTGTGGCTTGTTGGTCCCATGGATTTATCCTGTGCTTCCAATGCAGTAGGTTTTGAGCCATCCATTTTTTTTATTTCAGGACTTGCTCAACTCGACCGGTTCAACGTGAGGTTACCAGGATCACTTTAGTCGACTGACTACGCTGCCTGGCTCCCATGCTGTGAAGACATCGTATCGGACTTGCTGCCTCTTTTACAGGTAAGATCTAAGCTCTAGATTAAATTTACTCTTGTGTATTATTGCCCCCTCCCCCTCTCACTCTACTTAAGTAGTATTTAATTACTTCAAACAAAATCCTGAAGTATTTCAAGATACTATAGGCCTATGCAAATATTTTCATTGATTCTAAGTAAGTTCAGAGAAGCACTAGTGCTAGTCCCACTAGAAATGATAGATTATGCACATAGGCCCTAGGTATCATGTTATTAATCTTCTCAATTTTATTCCAGCATTCCCAGTACCGTCTCATGTGACTATCTGAGATCAAGATATCCCATCCAATCAACTCGTGAACCTGATGCTGCCGTTGCGTGAAGAAGACCTGTTGCAATGATGTCAAACTATCGGTAAGTTCCGAACTAACGTTTTACGCATATTAAGTTAAAATAGGGCATGAAATAATATTATCGAATCGTGGTGGTAGTTAATTTTTCGCTCGAGCGAAAAAACATTGGGATTCCCCCTCACCTCCATAATGTCCAATGAGATTCAAACACTATCTACACTAGGCCGCTTCGCGAACGCTTTTTTTAGTCGCGTTGATGGATGACCTTTTTTAAGTTTTTAGTATGCGTGGGATCTCTATACTTCTAAGAGTTCCATTGCGTAATCACTTTTTGGATGAGCGTAGCGAGCGAAGCGAAGATTTCATTTCACTACACTGGAAAAAAAATCCGTAATGTTTTTTTTTTCTTTTCTTTTTTTTCCTGTATTTTTGTGTGTTTGTCAGCACGATTCCGGCTAAACCGATACTCCATTTGCGATGAAATTTTATGGAGGCCTTCGAAATCTCTGAACTTAGAACTGCCACGCTTTTAAACGCGATCAAAAAATTATTTCTCATGAAAATCGCAATTTTACGATTTTTTTCAATTTTTTGAAAATTTATTTTTCTTATAACACCTACATGCTTTATCCTATTTTAATGATTTTTTCACAGAACCTTAATTTTATGAATTAAGATATCCGTGTGAAATTTGAGCGCAATCGAAAAATTATTTTTCATGAAAATAGAAATTTTGTGTTTTTTTCTTTTTTAAAACAATTTTTTGATGAATAACACCTACATGCTTTATCCTATTGCAATAATTTTTTTACAGAACCTTAATTTTATGAATTTATATATTCGTGTGAAATTTGAGCGCAATCGAATAATTATTTCTTATAAAAATCGCAATTTTTTGATTTTTTTAAAATATGTACGATTAATTAAAAAAATTAAAAATTAAAGTTTATTTTTTATGGAATTCAATTTAATTTAAAAAAAAATCTTGAACTTAGTAATAATTTTTTCACACAACAGAAAATCCGCATAACACATGGCAGCTTAATGCACCAATTACGCTCATCCAACAACGCGGCGGGACTTAAGCGTTTTCCTAGTGTTAAATTAGGCTAATTTTATAAAGTAGGCTAGTACTAATTGTTATGGTAATTACTAATTAGAATGAAAAATATCTGGAGGCCCGAAGATTTGCTTTTTGAATGCATTGTAGGTGATTGTTAAGTTTCTATTGTTACTAGCTAATTGTTATTATACTTAAAAAAACTTAGAATATTAAAACCTTTATTTCTATGGAATGGATTCTGGCTAACTACTTTTTCTTTCAAAAGGTACTACATCACCATAACTTAATGTCCATGTTAAATATAAACGTTGTGGCCTTACCCGTTTGGCCAGAATATGCCCAAATGTCAAGAAAATATCTCACTAAAAATTGAAAATAATTGTAAAAATACGATATTCATGAGAAATATTTCTTCGATTGTACCCAAAAACGTGGCATGACTAAGTTCAGAGATTTCGAAGGTCCCCTCCAATTTTCATAAAGATCGCATATGCCGTTTGGCCGGTAGAGAGCAAACAAATAGACAAAAAAAAACATCCAAGCCAATTTTTCTTTGTGTTGGGGGGGGGGGTGTCAGTGAAATTGATGTCTTTGCTTTGCTTATCCAATTACTTTGTGAATTGTTTACATTGTTGCACTCAGGGGTCGAAATTTACTTTTTTTTGTCACTAGCCCTTAGGGTTACAATAGTCCTCTAGCGGCTAGCCCAAAAGCATTTTTACCAGCCCGCAATCAAATAGATTATATTGGCGTAAAACGATCGTACGTGGATGTTATTAGTCACAATATTCGGGAAGTGACCAGAAAAGAATTTGCAATATAATAAAACTATTAGCCTAAGTTAAGAGAGCCAGCGGTTTAACCGAGGTCGTTAAACCGGTTCCCACTCGAACACCGAAAGTAAGCATAATCGGGCGTGGTCAGGGGTAGAGTGGGTGACCGCTCTGCCTTGAAACTAACATACCGCTGGTTAGAGCAGATGGAGGGTTCGAGAGCTAGTGTAACGGCTTCGTTCTCCTCGACATCTGCTTGGCAGTCCGGGTTAGTGGAGGAACCTATATGACTGTCAAAGTTACACCGTCCTTTCGGATGGGACGTTAAGTTAAGCCGTTGGCCCCCTTGGTACTTTTCGAAAGGAGTAGACTACGTACCGATACCGGGTTTCCCCTCCTCCCTTCTGTTCATATTTCATCCTCATCTATCACCACTCATCGTCTCGAATAGCCAAAGTGCATTAATATGAGACGTTAAGCAATATCTAATCCAATCTAAATTAAGTGATTTTAATTTTTTTAGTTAGGTAGGTTAATTTTAGTTTTCCTTGAAACTCGTAAGGATATCTGCGCGAAATATTATTTTTGAACGGCAACTGGGGACTTGGGAAAAAGTACTGGTCCGTCGGGCTAGTGAAACAAGATTTTTACTAGCCCGAACAAAGTTTCACTAGCCTTGGGCAAGCGTTAATTTCTACCCCTGGTGCACATTACATTTGGTATGAGGAACACCCAATTAATTTTCACTTGCCTAAAAGTTACATGTTACACCAAATATTATCAATAGCACTTTATTTAGGCTGGGAACTAGGTACACCCCCTTCATAGTCACATTTTATCTTTTCAGATATGGATGAAGCACCAGGGCTCTGGATGGATCCAAGCATGTCTCGGGTCACTGTCTTCTCCTTCCACCGCAAGACTGAAGTCGGCTCCTAGACCCGCCCACATCGAGCTACAAGATGCGTTCCCAAGTGCTACACTACAATTGGTGAGCTTGCTTAATCTTTTTAACCTAGAGATGAAGGGTTGTATGTCTCGCGATAACGTTCGAACGGAGGCTCGGATCGAGTTGAAATTTTCACCATCCGCAAGCTTTGTTCTTGATTGGATGCCATTAGTTTTGTGGCAAAATCGTTCAAAAAGTTAAAAAGTTACATTAAAGTTATCGAAAGTTTTTTTCAACTTCACGGCGACAAAATCTGAGATGGCCAAATCATTTAGAATGTCCGTCGGTCACGAATATGTTAATTTATTTTGATCGATAGTAGTGTAGATGGAAATTACATTATAACAAAAGAACGTTGCCATGGCAACGAAAAGACGCGCAAAGTTTCTAATGCACTGCCACCTAGAAGTAATCAAAATACTTTCGAGGAAGCAGTCTATTTAAGCGAGCAAAGCGAAATTCTGTATTAGATAAATAAAGAATAATAATAATAATAATAATGACTCTGCCGGAAAAAATAGTCACTGTTTTTTTTTTTTTTTTTTGTTTGTTTTTTTGTTTGTATGTCTTGCGATAACGTTCGAACGGAGGCTCGGATCGAGTTGAAATTTTCACCATCGGCAAGCTTTGTTCTCGATTGAATGCCATTAGTTTTGTGGCAAAATCGTTCAAAAAGTTAAAAAGTTACATTAAAGTTAATCGAAAGTTTTTTTTTCAAACTTCACGGCGACAAAATCTGAGATGGCCAAATCATTTAGAATGTCCGTTCGGTCACGAATATGTTAATTTTATTTTGATCCGATAAGTAGTGTAGATGGAAATTACATTATAACAAAGTACGGTTACCATGGCAACGGAAAGTCGTGCAGCTTTTTTGGCTCATGCTAGCGGTCGAACGGAGGCTCGGATCGAGTTGAAATTTTCACCATCCGCAAGCTTTGTTCTCGATTGAATGCCATTAGTTTTGTGGCAAAATCGTTCAAAAAGTTAAAAAGTTACATTAAAGTTAATCGAAAGTTTTTTTTTCAAACTCAACGGCGACAAAATCTGAGATAGCCAAATCATTTAGAATGTCCGTCCGGTCACGAATATGATAATTTTATTTTGATCCGATAAGTAGTGTAGATGGAAATTATATTATAACAAAAGTAACGTTGCCATGGCAACGAAAAGACGCGCGAAGTTTCTAATGCACCGCCACCTAGAAGTAATCAAAATACTTTCGAGGAAGCAGTCTATTATTTGTCAACAAAGAGTTTAAATAGTTTTCCCAAGGAGTCAAGGTCCTCTAGATGGCGGTGGATTTTAAAGTAAAGATTTAAACACGGGTTTACCCAAATACCTTGGCAATAATAAATAATACTGGAAACGCGAACGTCGTAAATTTTAAAATTTAAAAAAATGTGCAATGTAGGTCTAGCTATAGCACGTGCTCGCTTATCAACGCGTCCAACTGAGCGTTTCCTAGTAATTGTCAACAAAGAGTTTAAAAAGTTTTCCCAAGGAGTCAAGGTCCTCTAGATGGCGGTGGATTTTAAAGTAAAGATTTAAACACGGGTTTACCCAAATACCTTGGCAATAATAAATAATACTGGAAACGCGAACGTCGTAAATTTTAAAATTTAAAAAAATGTGCAATGTGGGTCTAGCTATAGCACGTGCTCGCTTATCAACGCGTCCAACTGAGCGTTTCCTAGTTTAGAAAATTTCACTGTATAAGTCAGTACTACCAGATTGGTTGTACTTCAAGGATTAAAGTTCAACTGTACTTTTTAAGCGAGCGTTTCCATTTGACTCTGCCGGAAAAATTAGTCGCCTTTTTTTTTTGTTTGTTTGTTTGTTTGTATGTCTTGCCATAACGTTCGAACGGAGGCTCGGATCGAGTTGAAATTTTGACCATCCGCAAGATTCGTTCTCGATTAAATGCCATTAGTTTTGTGGCAAAATCGTTCAAAAATTTAAAAAGTTGCATTAAAGTTAATCGAAAGTTTTTTTTCCAAACTAAACGGAGACAAAATCTGAGGTGGCCGAATCATTTAGAATGTCCGTCCGGTCACGAATATGTTAATTTTATTTTGATCCGATAAGCAGTGTAGATGGAAATTACATTATAACAAAGTTCTGTTACCATGGCAACGGAAAGTCGCGCAGCTTTTTTGGCTCATGATAGCGGTCAAACGGAGGTTCGGATCGAGTTGAAATTTGGACCATCCGCAAGCTTCGATCTGGATTGAATGCCATTACAGTAAGAACTCTCTTATCCGAGTTGGATGAGACCGGGGGCACCTCGGATTTGCGAAAAACTCTGATGGCGCGGTTCATTTGTTTATTTGCTCTCGTAGCATAGCCTGATGTGGTAAAATGATATATGACACATGTAGGCCTAATGGATAAAGGAACATAAAATACACACGATACACTTCATACAGGGTATACTAAATGATTTAATAGCTTGTAAATCAAGCTCACAAACACACGTACACAATTAGGCCTAGGCCTACATGTCGTAATAAAAACGTATGTCTAGGCCTAAACTCGACGCAGTAGGCCTAGGCCTAGGCCTACAATGCAAACATAGGCCTAGCTCTTACTCATGTGGGAAAATACCTCTCACTACTATGCCCGCGCTGAAGCTCTCGACGCAAGATAAGTCTGGGAAAGAAATAAGATAAGCCCAGGAATAACAATTCAATGCGTCGTGATTACGAATTTCGTGAATCGGTTGAAACATGATTGCATCTAGTTCCACAACGACCATCTTTGAACAGCTGTGTGTGAGATGGTTGGATCGTATGCGCACGCGCAGGCGCGCGACGCACATTGACCTCTATATGCTCAGCGACACTGACGCTTACCGGCGATGCGCCCGACGCACACTGACCACTGAACTCTATATGCTCAGTGACACTGATGCACACTGCTCGAAAGTCGAGATATATCGCCGATCTATCTTCTTTGCACTCACTCGTAAGGCATGCCTACAAATGTATGCGAGTACATTTAAAAAAGTGCGGCGCGGCGTCTGTAATTATTTTTATGTTTTATTTACGTATTTAAAACTTTTTTTTTTTTTTTTGGGGGCGACTCGGTTAAGCCTGTTCCGTATATATCAGTGCCAACAACTCTCGCCAGAGCGCAGTCTCTGCGGAGACCTCGTCGAGGCAACATCATGTCCGGCTGCCGGCTCAGCTCCCGGCGAGTGTGCGGGGAAACGCCGCGATATCGAGCGGCGACCGCTCGTAGTCTTACTAGCAAGAATATTGTATTCTCCACAGAAACAGACAAGAACAGAACAAGCTCAAGCTCAAGCTTGAGTCATGACCACACATATTAACAAATCTGAGGCACACATTCTTATCACTGGTGGTGATAAAACGTCAAAAAATATGGAGAAAGAGTGAAGATGTTATATGTTACTCACTTTATAATCATGATAGCAAGTTAGCATTAGATTATCTTACTTATTATTATCCCCGAGTGGTACCCTCCCCATTCGGCGTTCAACTTATGTGACCTTGATAAGACACGAGATGCCAAAGCGATTGCAGTGACGTGTTTCCCTCCACGAGCGTGTTCTTGACAGGCCGCCGGCTTGAGACTTCTTTCTCTGCCTCTCGCTTTTACAAGTCGAAGTCGCGATTGTGAAATACCGATTCAAGTCATTACACATCAGTATTTATAGGACATAACATCTTGGTTATTATGATGAATAAGAATAATACATCACTCAAAATAAAAAGAACGACAAAATCAATCAAAAAGAGTGCGACAATTTGAGCAATGGTTGACGGCTGGCGATAAGTTTTAGTTTCACAGTCGGATAACCGATAATCAAGCTTTGCAAATAAATGTACATTGCACACCATAAGTAAATCGAATAATCCATTTTTTTAATTTTCAATTTATCATTCGTTGCTTAGTTAGCTATAGAAACAAGCGACGACTTAGGCCTATATGATATAGCCTCAGGCTTATTTTATTCAAAATATTCTTGATTCATATAAAACAGTTTTATAACATTGACAACTGAAAAACAGCTCCATTAGAATAGAATTAGAATAGAATTAGAATAGAATTAGGATAGAAACTCCGAAAAACATTGTGAGAAATTTTACTACAACCAATAACCATACAAAACATAATTTCGTTCAATAAATATTTTCGGATGAACAAATTAATAACAACAACAGTCTAACAGTGACCTGAAGAAAAACAATATTTTTATCATCGCTCCTAACGGCTCCTAATTATGTCTACCTTATCAATTAGGCCTACATATCGCGTATATACAATTTATATTACATAAGCATAGGTACGCTTTCCTGTTCCGGTATAATATGTACCGAGGTGTGACAAACTTGCGTAGAAAAACTCTTAAAATAACACTTGTATTAGAGTGGGAGTAGGGTGGATGCAGGCTGGATAAACAATCCCGACCATTGACATTCATCACGTATTGTATTGGTAGTGAATGACTCATCGCAGGGGGCAACTCCTCGACGAGCCGGGAGTCGACTCAAGTCACACGTGTCCTTGCGTGATTAGCGTATGCAAACATTTTGTCCTGACTTTCGACTAAAAATATCGAAACAAAAATGTACTTTTGCAAGTCCAAGCACACTCAAAACGGATTATCAATTAATTAATTTACAATTTTATGTATGACCTACTTACTCCGAAAACGAAACGAGAACTCTGGTGTCCCAGTTTTATTTTTTAAATATGGTAACACTATATTATGCTAGACGGAAGAAAAGGCGTGGGTATATTAAATAAAACAACGGTTAAACATCTCTGTAAACCTAAACGTAATTTGTTCTGGGTGTACACGCGGGGGCAGACGGTGAAATAAAAGTGATATTTTTATCACCTAGTACGAAACGTATCGACTGTTATTGTTACTTTCGTGTTGGAGCTAGATCTGCATCCAGAATTGTATGTTCATTGTTAAAACTAAATATTAATAAAAAAAAAAATATAATGATTAATTTTGCGTACTTTTGATTCAGTTGGGACTCGAGAATGAAATGTGGATCACGAATCCTCAAACCTCTTGTTATCCGTGAATCCACAATTTCCGGAAGAATACACTCCATATAAAACTGCTTCAGCTTAGGAAGCATTTCGTTTTTCCAAAGAAGTTCATTTCTTGGAATTCTTTATTATTATGGCTAATTATTTCATATTTTGTTTTGATATTTTATGTTATTGACTTATTTTACGAAGTCAAACCCAGGGGCGCCGGGTTTCCTAAATTTCGAGGGTTCAGTGAATTCAGTGGCGGATAGCCTGATTCATGGGATTCATTTTCAAGATGTTTACATAATTGGATGAGCGAAGCGAAGACTTCAATTTCACCGACCCCCCAAAAAATTTAGCTCGGGTGTTTTTTTTTTTTTTTTTTTTTTTTTTTTTTTTTTTTTTTTTTTTTTTTTTTTGTCTGTTTGTTAACTCTCTACCAGACAAACGGCTTATCCGATCTTGATGAAAATTTGACAGGACCTTCGAAATCTCTGAACTTAAGAGGTGTATTGTTTTTGGGTACAATCGAAGAAATATTTCTCATGAATATCGTACTTTTACGATTTTTTTTCGATTTTTAGTGCGATATTTTCGTGACATTTGGGCCAATTCTGACCAAACGGGTGGGGCTACAACGTTCATATTATACATGGACATTAAGGTTATGGTGATGTAGTACCTTTTGAAAGAAAAAGTTGAAAAAGTTAGCCAGAATCCATAGAAATAAAGCTTTTAATATAAGTTTTTTACGGTAAATAATACCAATTGACAAGAAACAAAAGAAACTTGACAACATTCACCTACAATGCGTAGGCAGCAAAACAAAGCAATTGCAAAAGTAAAGATATCCCAAGCAAACTTTAAACTTTAAAAAGCTCATCCATCAACGCGGCGGGACTTTAGCGTTTTCCTAGTTATAAAACGAAAACTATATAAGCATATAGGGGTGGGGGAGTGAGTGAGTTTGGTTTTGCAAAACCATGGCATGTTTGAAAGCTGAAGCTTTTGGTCCCCGTTATCGCCGAAGGCGAGAAAATGTGTGAATTTTCGTAAAAAATCGAAAATGCCACAAAAGGTGATAGTAATCATTATTGTCTGTGCAATCAAAATAGAAATCTCAGAGGTGCGGGAGAGGAAAATCGCCTCACCGATTCTCCCCTGTATCCACCACTGATTTTGTTGAATCAATTTTATTCTAGAATGATTTGAAAATATATTAAAATTAAAATTTCCTTTTCAGATCAGGCATGAACAGGAAATGTCTACCATTATATTTTATGGTTGTTGATTTGTTATTTGCAAAACAAGAAAATTTCAGGACAATTTCAACAATTGAGTCACAATCCGATTCAGCAGACTGCCAGATTTACTAAAAATAACTAAAGGATGAAAAATATTATTAACCCATCCAGTCCAATGCACTACAATGTAATGTGAAATTCGAATACTGAAAATGAAATCAAATCTTCAAAGACGCGACGACGACGTGAGAAGCGAGGGCGCTTCAACCGGTTAGATTTAGGTTATATTGCGCCGCAGGTGATATTGTTAGTTTAAAAAGTGATTTTATGGAAATCAATCCAGACAATACAAAATCCATCTCGGCGGGGCGGATTTTTGGATTTCTCAGATGGACTTTGTAATTTTTGGATAAATTTCCATAAAATCAATAACACCTACGGGAGTATTACCCGATTACCTAATGAAATTATGAATTTAAAAAAATAGTTCCAATGTGATTTTAGTTAGGTATGAGATGAAACTAGATTGATAATATGTGAACGTTTCTAAAAAAAAAAAAAAAAAACGCACTCCTCCAAACAATCCGAGAGTGAAAGTCGCAAGAGAATTTGAATAGTTGTGTGAAAACATACGCACACACTTTAGGATCTACTATCGGAGATATTACTTGCTCTAGATTTTTACCATCACTATGGTAGAGCCTATGACAGAGAAAAGCATTCGCATGCACATTTAATTTTAGTAATCACTAGGAAAACGCTTAAGTCCCGTCGCGTTGATGGATGAGCTTTTTTGCAAGTTTTTTAGTTTGCGTGGGATCTATTGACTTATCAAGTGCCTTTTGAACGCATTGTTGATGATTGTTGTCAAGTTTCTATTGTTACTTGTAAATTGTTATTATAAACCTAAAAAAACTCATACTAAAACCTTTATTCTATGGATTCTGGCTTACTTTTTCTACTTTTTCTTTCAAAAAACAATACATCACCATTACCTTAATGTCCATGTGAAATATGAACGTTGTAGCCCCACCCGTTTGGTCAGAATCGGCCCAAATGTCATGAAAATATCGCACTAAAAATCGAAAAAAATCGTAAAAGTACGATATTCATGAGAAATATTTCTTTGATTGTACTCAAAAACTAACTTCCTAACTAGTCTAAGTTCAGAGATTTTGAAGGTCCATTTCAATTTTCATCCAGATCGCATATGCCATTTGCCCGGTAGAGAGCGAACAAACAGACAGAAAAACAAACAAACAAAAAAACAGTGGAGCTAAATTTTTTGAGGGGTCAGTGAAATTGAAGTTTTCGCTTCGCTCGCTACGCTCGTCCAATAAAAATTATTTTATATCATAATGTATTATATATAAAAAAAACATTTCCACTGTCAATTTCATTTTATTTATTAAACGTGATGGGCTTGTAGTCAGTGGCGTAACATCTCGAGTATTCTGTGTTCTTGGTCATTACATAAAAAATAAGGTTGAAAATTACTAAAATGGTCCACTTCACGTTCATTTTTCGAGTTTTTAGATCACAGATAGTTGCTGTAAAACATTGTTCACAGAGTCCGAGTGCAGCTAAAACATGACGAAATAACTGTAGGATGGTGAATTTGTTTTTCGCCTCCGGCGAAAGGGCCTCCGCCGGCTGGGGCTTTGCCCCAGACCCCAGTTTCCGCCCTCAAAACCTGCTGATGGATTTGACCCACCCCCAACTTTCAAAACGTTCCTTCGCGCATGTTTGGTTGATGTGCATAGAAGTCGCTTCAAATACTCTTTGTAGAAGTTTATAGTAAGGTTCAATCCAGATTTAGGCTACATGCAGAACTAGACACGTTCATATTACGTTGTTTATAAGTACGACACTCATTTCCTGGCAAAGAATGCGTCACATTGTAAAGAATTATTGCTGAATTGAAAAGAGGTCTTCAACAACACAGCGATTGTTTTTTTCTTTCTAGTCGAGATCGGCTTTTAGTCAATTCAAATACAGGGCAGTGTTGTATCAAAATCCCTCCTCCCAACCATTGATCAATGTTTTATTATATGTGTCAACTTACAAGCAAGTAGTGTAAATAATATTGGAAGTGTTCGTTTAACTTCGGGAAAAGAGGGGTGCATGACTGGTCATACCCAATTGTCCAAAGTACACTTTCAATCGACAATGCTCACTGTTTCAAATAAGGAGATCATTTGGTCATTAAATATAGTTGTGACGAGACGTTCCGGTTTTACCCCAAGAGTTTTGTTTATTGGTCTGACCTATATTTCATTCAATAAAATAATAACAACGTTACTACTTACTACACGTTTTCAAATGTGAATTGACTGCATGCACAGAAAATACGAAAGCACGGCAATCTGCGACTGCGGCGTACTTCACAAGGCAATATGACCTTCAAGTCGAGATCCTTGCTTGCGACGGCAGTGCTGTCCAGCGTTTGTGTTTTGTTTTTGTGCAAGAGGTCGTTAGTACAATTGAGCTCCGCTTCGCTCGAGTCGCGAGGAGCAGCACTGGTCTGCCGTGTTCCGAGCTCGCCGAGAGGAATATTTCGATCAAAACGGGAGCTTTTGCAATACACTCGAAATATCAATTGCGCTTTGAAAAGTTCTCAACCGATTTTATAGTGCGATAGCTCGTTGGAAAGTGCAGTTTCGCCACTATGCCTTGAAAGTAGTACTTATTAGGAATATGGCTTTTGGTAGAAATGACAGAATTTAAAATCTGCCAAAAATTACAGACAAAACGTAGCGGTACGCGAGAAAATTCACAGTTTAGTATCTATTGTAAAAATTAACAATCGGTCTTTTTCAAAGCAATCATGAAACTTCACTCTAAAGGCACACCAAATTGTGTCGGGTTTGAACCAGTAGTTTTTCTATCGCAACTGATGAAAAATGGAGTACTTTAAACTACCGGGACGCCTGCAATTTAATTTCAAAAAATCCAAAATTTGACTTTTATGTCACCATATACACACATCAACATAATAACAATGAAATAATTTTTTTTTGGTGACTTACACCCAGCGTCTGGAACAGCCTTAACACGGTGCATCGGATAAGAGAGTTCTTACTGTAGTTTTGTGGCAAAATCGTCCAAAAAGTTAAAAAGTTACATTAAAGTTAATCGAAAGTTTTTTGAAAAACTATACGGCGACAAAATCTGAGGTAGCCAAATCATTTAGAACAGCGGTTTTCAAAGTCTGGGTCGCGTCCCAAACTCGGGACAGTGAGGATTTGCTTTTGGGACACCAAGGAAATTGGGTAATGGAAGAATAGTAGTCAATAAATAATAAAAATAATTGTTTTCACAAAATTAACAAGTAAATTTGCAAATAAAGTGTGACTTCCTGCATTGTCCCGTTATAAGCACAACTCCTGTTGTGATCTTTTGACTGTGATCTTTTGAAGTCGAAATGACTCATTCTTTGAAGATATGTATGAAGGATGCACACGTGGAAAATGACGCTCTCCCATGAAAATCTCAGAACTGCAAACCCCACCTTACTGGAGGTTCGTTGTGTGACTGCTAATAATAATGTCCTTGCTGCTTTGGTCCATATTGCCGCCCCCAATTACAAAGGTGGCAGTAGAATACCATTTGGTTCGTCAGGCCTAGGTTTTCAGTTGCTCAGTAGCCCCCGGGGGTACAGCAACGCAATGAAAATATTTTACCGAGTTGACATATTTTTGTAGGTGTGGTTAGTAGAAACTTTGATTAAGCAGTGGCATTGTGTACCGTTGCCATATAGGCCCCAAGCCTGAACAAAAATTGAGCTGCAATGTTCAAGTGACAGTAATAACGGTCCTGACGATGGAAGGGGGGGGGGGGGGTTATACCGAAGGAGTGCTGGGACGCGGCGATTTGATTGATTAATAATTGGGACTTGGGTGAGAAAGTTTGAAGACCGCTGATTTAGAATGTCCGTCCGGTCACGAATATGTTGATTTTATTTTGATCCGATAAGTAGTGTAGATGGAAATTACATTTTAACAAAAGTAACATTACCATGGCAACGACAAGTCGCACGAAGCTGGAGCTTTTTTGCTCATGGTAGCGGTTGCACGAAGATTCAGATCAGGTTGAAATTTGGACCATCAACAAATTGTATAGCACGTGCTCGCTTATCAACGCGTCCAACTGAGCGTTTTCCTAGTATTTTTTAAATTTTAACAACAATCTTGTCATCTCTTGTAGAATCTCGATGTCTCAATAAGTAGACTTTATTGACATTTTCACGACACATCATGTCTCTTTCTGTTGCTCTTGAATTCATATTGCTTTATCACAATAATAGCATGTTTTATCTATCATTTAAAAAAATGAATGCAAATACTGGTACATTATTTTTGCAAATGATAATAATAAAATAATCTGAGGAAAGTACCGGTATCAATTTTGACTGGACACAGGAAATGCTCCTCATTGAAATTGATGGTATTGCTCTCTCAATCTTTTGGGCTGATATTATAATCAACAAATAGCTTGTCATGCTAAAAGTACAGAATACATTTTTAGCTTCTTATTGGTAGAAGTATTAATTTGTGAAAACGCATTAGGCCCTATCCAAAGAAAGGACCGAAGTATATAATATCAGCCCTGAGCCTTTTTACTGGATAGTTGCTTTGTACTTTATTTCAGTTGTTCCTTAACTAGGTAGGCTACCCCTCATCATTTTGAAAATGTTTGTAGACTTAACTTGTTAGTCCAGTGGTTAGGGTCCCTAAATCCAATACAGAGGTCCTGGGTTCGAATCCCACTTCATGCAGAGATTTTAACTTCTGATATGGACTCAAATCCATCAGGGAATATGTAAACGGTGACTTGGGGGACATCTTGGCAACAAGGAACACAATCAATAAGGTGTTTCTGAATTAGCCTCCAAATCCACCCGCCAGAGAATTGTGCCCAACGTGTTTGGTTGATGTCTCCGATTTTAAATATTGATTTCTCGGTCATTGTTAGTCTGTTCATGACGTCGGCGACGGCAGGTTTGGCTTGGCTTGTTTTAAATTCAAGTCCCCCACTGAAAATCGGGTATATCTGTAATGTATTTATATTATTACTTCACTATGGTAGTTACAGATAAGTAGAAGCCTAATATTCAACGTTCACTCTATCTTACCAGATATATTTTTTCCCACATACTTTTTACTGTATACATACACAACACATTGTTGGTACATGATTCTTACGAATCTTTCACTATCCTTCCCACCTGCTTAGTCCAACATTACCTTCAACTGTATGGTTGTAATGTAGGGAAGACCATTTAATAAATAACTTTAGGAAAGTAAGTTTATGCCAAAAAATTCTATTCTATCTCCCATAACATCACACTAATGGCCATTATATTATAGGAACATTTTGGGACATTAGTGGACACACTGAGCCAAATGTAAATTAAATTTTGAATGATTTTTTTTATTGTTTCAACAAAGTTTTCTACCCGAGGATAAGGTAAAAATGTCTTCTGAAATAATGTTGTATGCATAATTTATTGGGGCCGCCGGCACAAAACTCGTATTTGTACCGCCTGCCAAAAGAAATCATACAACAAATATTATTTCTGAAAACCATTGTCCCATATACCTGGGTGAAAGACAAAGGTTTGTTAATCCTAGTCGACTTGTCCAACAACGTATAATGGGCCACTTAGGATGCCAGAGTTGATTTTTTACAATAAGTTCATTTATTTAGCATGATACGATACAACTAGTGTTTCCTATAATTGTTTTCAAGTACTAGATGAGGTGGCTTCGACTGCTCTGCCAGTAAAACATTATTTAGAAGGCGTAAAAATATTGACTGCAGTATTGTTGAAACCTTCACTATCTGAATAAATGGCATCCACATGGTCCTAGATCATAGCCCGTATATTTGGTGGTATTGTCCCGATCTTCAAGTTTTCGGCACCATTATTTACTCATTTCATATTTTGTACTAATATAGGCCTAAGCAGAATTTTTGTATTTCATGACTTTTTACGATACGGTTAGGGCGCTGGTTCAAAACGTAGGACACTAAGAGGACGTGGGTTCGAATTCTGCATGCGGTTTAGTTTTTTGTAACTATCGACTTTGTCGTTGGACAATATTCTATCGCCACTTATTGTCTAAAATAGCAATGTTGCATTAATTTAACATATACATTGTGCATCATAAATAGGGATGGACAGCACTTGATTTCCAAGTTTTGAACCGAACTAGAACTTATAAACCAAAAAAAGTTCTGAACTTCAAACTCGTACAAATTTGTTTGAAAAGTAAAAACAAGTGGTCCTTCCATTTTGGTGTTGGAATTGATTTCAATGCGCATAATATATGCTAGATAGTAGATACTAAAAAATGGAAGCAATTTCAAGTCAAAGTTTGAGTAAAGAATGAGATTTTAATAAACCACAAATTAGAACTTAAAATTTCAATTTCAAATCGAAAACGAACGTTGGTCCAGCCTATCTTACACAAAATTAAATTAACAAGTTATTTAAAAGAATATATGTTTGTAAATTTATCATAAATTTGGCTGCAAATGACTTATGAATTTTATTTACCTACTATTAGCAGGCTCTACAGAGCATTTATGGTTGGCATTTTGAAGGTTAAAGAACATTATAAAACATCTTTGCTTAAAATAAAATTTTGCACTTTGCTCAGTGTATTTAGTTTTTACTATGTCTTAAAGTGTTCATATAAGGGCTGAAGAAAGTTGTGTCCTGCGCAAAAGATTAAAAACAAATATTTTGCTGTTATTAGAATAGGGAGCACAGCGACTGAATATTACAATTCAAGAAATATGGCACTTCGGTGGTTCTGTGTATATGTGTGTGTACACTGAAAATCAGCCAAATTGCTGAACAGATTACGCTGAAATTTTAAATAGACATCCAATACTAGTTTACTGAGAACTGCTAACAAAATCAGCAACATCTGTTGAGATTTAAGGCTATTCGACAGCGTTTCTCTATTTTCTCAAATATGCTACCATGTCAAAATATAGTGAATAGCTTTGGAACCTGGATTTTTTAGAAAATCAACACTATTTTTTTCAAATGTTTTTGATCGGGCACACAGCAAATATTGCCTCTAAAAAATAATTTCAAACTTCAATTTGCCCAAGCACACCATTCAACGTAGGTAGTTTTGTTTTTGTGACATTAATTTTTAAGTAGTTTTCTAGAGGCTGACCGAGAGAAAAAAGATTTCTTTAAACAACTGTTTTTTCCTACAAATTGTTTCGTTGTACAAATCTGAACAAAATATCCCCATACGAAAAAATGTGCAGGTTAGACAACCGAAAAAAAAATCTTTTTTCTCCAGTCAGCCTCTAGAAAACTAGTTGAAAATTAATGTCACAAAAACACAACTACCTATGTTGAATGGTGTCGAATTGAAGTTTGAAATTATTTTGAAGAGGTAATATTTGCAGTGTGCCAATCAGAAAAAATTGAAAAAATAGTTTTGATTTTCTAATATAGCCACGTTTCAAAGCCATACACAATATTTTTACTTGGTAGCATATTTGGGAAAATAGGTATATCAATGAAGATAGTAACAAAAATATTTTTCCTGGGACTTTTTCCATGCTAGCCTCAGTTACTCCTCATGTACAAAATTTATTTTCTACCTGTATCATCAATTATTAATTTATCATATGCATCAGTTATATGGAGAATATGAGGAAAGAAAGAGAGTAGACTGCGAGCAGCAGAAATCAAATTTGTAGAGTGTGGCGCTACAAAACTACAAGGCAGGCGCAAAAAAAAAAGCAAAAATTATTTGTGCTAGATCACCAAGTTCCTCTGTGTGCAAGATCGACGCTGAGCTAGCGTGAATAGAGTTGACAAAGTTGTTACGTTGGGTGTTGGGAAAACAATTTCGAGCTATCTGCATTCTTTCGTTGGGACCACTATACTCCTAGCCTAAGCTAATAGCAATTTGGTAGGCTATATATAAAAAGTTGTATTGAAGATTCTTTTGACGTGCAGCTGTTGAAAGGTTTTAACAAATCTGTCCTATCCCTTCTTTTTCAACTGTCGGTCAAATTACCTACACATGGAGAGAACACTAAAAAAAACACAATGCTACACGATTGACAATGACTCGCAAGTAATTAACTAAGCAAGCTACAACACTTGATTATAGACTACATTTGATAGCACCAGTAGCTTAAGTGGCAACAGCATAGTTAGCATCCATAGCCTGATTATCTGGTTCGAGTGCCAGAAAGGCTGATTTTATCAAATATAAAGCGTCAATCACAACCCCTTCAAATAACTAAGCAAGCTACAACACTTGAGATTATAATGATTACATTTGATAGCACTAGTAGCTCAAGTGGCAACAGCGGAACTGGCATGGCCAGATTATCTGGATTCGAGTGCCAGACAGGCTGACTTTCAAGACGGTACAAAGCTACTTTCACAACCACTTCAAAAAATGTTTAATGTTAACGTACTCCAAACACTTCAGCTACTGACATTTTTGAACTTCACCAATGTAATAAAGCGGAAACAGTGTTAGCATTGCCTGAAGAACTGGGTTCGAGTCCCAGACATGCCGACTTTTCAAGGCTGTACAATCCAAAGCATCTTTCATAAACACAACACTTGAGCTACTGGCATTATTTAACTTTACCATTGTAAATTGTATTCAAGCAGTAAAAGTGTTTAACATAGCCACATTATTTGAGTTCGAGTCCCAGACAGGCTGACTTCAAAGACTCGCAAAACATCTTTCACAAGCACTTAAGAAAACGTTAAATATTAAGAACTTGAAACACTTGAGCTAATGAAATTTGATAATTTTAAATATACTCGAGGCCTATACTCGCAAAAATACAGTAGTTAATTTAATTTAACTTTTGTCGTAGCTTTGCATACATAGCTTAAAATTGAGAAAATGCATTGTATACACAATTCCAAAATTTTGAAGTACCTAACTTGCAATTAATTGCTAAGTTGATGTCAACCAACTACTAACATTGTCAATTTAATTTATTACTAATCTTAAAATACTTTTTGTGTATGCAATCACTTAATTGGATAAGTGTAGCGAGCGAAGCGAAGATTCCATTTTACTACACTGGAGAAAAAAATCCGAAATGTTTTTTTTCTGTTTGTATTTTTGTGTCTGTTAACACGATTCCGGCTAAACCGATACTACAATTGCGATGAATTTTCTGGAGGCCTTCGAAATCTCTGAACTTAGAACTGCCACGTTTTTGAGCTCGTTGGTCTTGTGGTTAGCGTATCTGCTTCCAATGCAGAAGGTCCAGGGTACGATTCCCGCCAAAGTCAGAAGTTTTTTAACTTCTGATTTGGACTTAAGTCCATCAGTTCTTGTCTTAGGAGTTTGTAAACGGTGACTTTGGAGCCGTCCTAGCAACGAAGCACATAATAAATTCTGAGTTGTGCTGAATCGGCCTTGTTGATTCTGGCGTTGATCCGCGGGTGTTCGCACTGTCCATACCACTGATTGCTATATTTCCTATTAAAAATAACTGTCTTTGGTTGGTTATCGCTCACTCGCCGATTGCGTCGGGGCCTACAAGGTTGGCTTAGTCGCTTTGATTTAAAGTCCCCCACTGAAAATCAGTTATATAACTGATTGGGTAGACTCTAAATACAATTTATTTATTTTATTTAATCGGAAAATTATTTCTCATTAAAATCGCAATTTTACGATTTTTTTCGATTGAAAAAAAATTCTTCAACTGTTAACACCTACACTACATGCTTTATCCGATTGTAATGATTTTTGCGTAGATCCTTTATTGTATAAATCAATATATTCGTGTGAAATTTGAGCAGAATCGAAAAATTATTTCTCATGAAAATCACAATTATTACGATTTTTTTTTTTAAATTTCTTCGGCTTATCAACACCTACGTCATGCTTTATCCGATTGTGATGATTTTTTCACAGAACCTTAATTTTATGAATTTATATACTCGTGTGAAATTTGAGCGCAAACAAAAAAATATTTCTTGTGATAGCCTAATCTCAATTTTCTGATTTTTTTTATTTTAAATTTTTTTTCGACTTATAACACCTACATGCTTATCCGGTTGTAATGATTTTTTCACAGAACCTTAATTTTATGAATTAATAAATTCGTCTGAAATTTGAGCGTAATCGAAAAATTATTTCTCATGAAAATCGCAATTTTATGTTTTTTTTTCGTTTTCAAAAAATTACGCTCATCTAACGCGCCTGAAAAAGCGTTTGCGAAGCTTCCTAGTTATAGTAGCTCAAGCGACAATAGCGTAGTTAACATAGCAGCCAGATGATCTGGGTTTGAGTTCCTGACAGGCTGACTTTTATTTACCCAACACACACTCTCAACAGTCCACTCTAGAGAAAATTATTATGACACTTAATTACAGTAGCTCAAGCAATAAAAGCATAGTTGGCAAAGCCAGATGATCTGGGTTCGAGTTCCTGACAGGCTGACTTTCATGTTTACATTATACACACACACAACAGATGTATACAACCAATTCCAAAACACATTATCAATTAATAAATACAATTAATAAATACAATTAATAAATAAAGTTATAATTGAATATAATTTCTTATTTTTTATAAGCATAAGCCCGCTTTGAGAGCGTTGCGATTGCAATCATTCACTAATAGCGCCGTTAAAAAAAAAACTTGTGTTCACACCCAACTCATGGGAGATGATAAGTGATTGGTTCAAAACTATGTTATCTTTCAGTAATGACAGCAACATGGCTCCACTGAAAATCAGTTATATAACTGAGTGGATAGACTCTAAATACAATTTATTTTATTTATTTATTTATTTATTTATTTGTTTATGGCAGTCTTCTGTTTGATTTATATCATAGTTCTCAACAATCACAATATATAGCAGTTCAGTAAGAGTTTGTCTTAGGCCCCGATAGCTCAGTTGGTAAAGCAGCGGTTCGAAAAGCCGGAGATTCTGGGTTCGATCTCCAGTCGGGGAAAACTTTAACGACACGTGCTGTCATTCACTGAAGTTATAATTGCACATTTCAGTAGCTAAAGCAATAATAAAGTAATAGTCGGAAGATCTGGGTCGGTCAGGCTGACTTTTAAAAGTAACTTATACAACCTCTTTTGCAAAATGTCAACAAATAAAGTAGGCCTTTGCCTAAGGGAGTTTAAATATATATAATATCTTGACTCCATATCCAACATTAAATCGAATTGGGGTAGCAGTAGCGAACTACTCGGTTTCTTGTGCTTACATCTTTGTTGCCGGCACAACCACGTCCTCAGCTTCTTCCTCGCTCACCTCCTCCACTATCAAAGGTCTGTTTAATAACTCCCTCCATCTCTCCCAGCTTTCACACAGTCTTTCTGTTTCCACTTTATAAAATGTATATAAATATATATTAGTACTTTAGACAGAAATTAAAAAAGTGACTACACTGGGGATCGAACCAGTCATACGTCAACGTCATAGTCGCCTACTATAAAACCAAAGTTAAACATCATATATATTCTCACAACTCAAGGGTTAAAATAGATGGTTTGTATTTCTCCACTTGATTTTGTATCAGTCTAATCTGCCCTACACACGTTATTAACAATGTATAAACAGACCAAGAATTAGACAGAAATTGGTGGCTGCATAGTTCAGTTGGTAAGAGCATAGCCCGGACAGCTAATGTCTTTTGTTATCCCCGGTGTAGTCACTTTTTAAATTTCTGTTAAAGAACTAACATATCAACGTCATAGTTGCCTACTATAAAACCAAAGTTAAACATAAATATATGAAATATATTCATACTTATCCGGTATCCCAATCGGTCACATAACTGATTTTCAGTGGGGGACATAAAATTTAAAGCCAACCAAGCCAACCCTGTAGGTGCCGAACTCGTCAACGAGTGAACAATGATCAACTAGAGACCGGCATATTTAAGTAGAACACGATCAATCAAGCTGGACACAATTCCACCCGCGGACAGCACGAGAATCAACAAGGCTATGTTGATTCGAAACAACCTTAGAATTTATAAATGTACCTATGTACTTCATTGCTAGGACAGCTCCAAAGTCACCGTTGTCACGTTGTGCCTCTAGCGGGAATCAAACCTAGGATCTTCTGCATTAGAAGCAGTTCAGCAGTGGAAGTTCATACAAAACACTTCCATTACAGTAGCTCAAGCAACAATATCATAGTAAGCACAGTCACATGACCTGAGTTTGAGACCCAGATCGACTGACTTTCAAGTACACATTGACATTAACCAACCAACATATGTAAAACCAAACAATTCATTACATAACTTCAAGCAACAATAGATTAGTTAGAATAGCCAGATGATCTGGTTTCGAGTTCCATACAGGCTGACTTTCAAGTACACAACACATACACAACACACATAAAACCAAACAGTTCATTGTAGTTGCTTAAGAAACAATAGATTAGCTAGAATAGTCGGATGATCTGGGTTCAAGCCCATACAGGCTGACTTTCAAGTACACAACACATACACAACATACACTAGGGAAACGCCAAAGTCGTTGTTGGACGAGTGAGTGAGCCATGTGTTGAGTACCCGGTAACATCCCCTTTCCTCCCCAAAACTTAAGGCTGAATCTAACTAGCATGGGCATTTTCTCCACAGTATATTAGGCTAGAGTGGCGCATTAGGCCTTACAGTGTTGACGCGCCCTTATAACAACTAATCTCAAACCCCTCTTATTTGCACTCTTGCTCACTCATCTAACAACGACTTTGGCGTTTCCCTAGTTATGGTCATCGTCGTCAAGGGGGTTGTCAGGGAAGGGGTAGAGGTCCCCGACGACGACTGCCAGAGGTCGCATCTTTTCGTGGAGTATATATAATTCACTTTTATACTTACCAGCTGATGTTTGCGAGATGGACTTAGTCTAATTCGATCGTCTTTTACCATATGCAGAGCAATGCTCTGTGCCAAATACACGACCATATGGTTTAGGCCTACGTAAAGCGTACACATATCTAACATTCATGACGTAGGTTAGAATAAAGTAGGTGGTCTAGTCTCCGATTTTAATTATACCTTTATATGGCGTAGTACTGCGTGTATACTGTATAGGGTCTACTGCGGTATTGCACTGTTTCTTGTGGATGGTCAATTGGTCATCATTATTAATTAGTTGATGAATTTAAACAAGAATAATGACATTACCTTTAGAGAATGACATACCGTATTGACAACAAAAACATACGAAAAATCACCGACTGATAGCGACTATATCTGAATTGTTTTTATATCGTAGGCTGTGGCCTATTTTTCATATGGAAAATCTAAACAAATGCTACCGATATTTTTAAAAATCCCATTTTATTTATTGTAGTTTTAAATCGAAATGGATATTGCTCATTTTGTTAGCAGTTCTCAGTTACCTGGTCACGGATGTGTGTTTAAAATTTCAGCCCAGTCTATTTGGCCGTTCGGCCGTATGAGCCTGGACAGACAGACAGACAGACAGACAGACATTTAACATACATACATTGGACAATGCTCACGGCCAAGGCCCGATCGAGTATAGCGTTAGGGAAGACTTACGTTCGCTGCGCTCACTCGTCTAATAAAACCAAACAGTTCATTGTAGCTCAAGCAACAATAGATGAGTAGTAAGAATAGCTAGATGATCTTGGTTCCAGTCTTTAACAGGCTGACTTTCAAGTACACATCACATACACAACACACGTAAAACCAAACAGTTCATTACAGTAGATCAAGCAACAATAGATCAGTAGTAAGAATACTGTATTAACTCGCTTATAGGCCACCCTCGAGTAAAGGCCGCACCCTTATTTTGACCACTCAGATTTTAAAGATTTGGATATGAATACTATTAATAAATGGCTTCACATAATGGCTGCACCCCACTTTTTGAACTTGACAATTTCAAATATACCCGAGGCCTATATTCGCATAAATACAGTAGCCAGATAATCTGGGCTCGAGTCCCAGACAGGCTGACTTTCAAGTACACAACATATACACAACACATGTAAAACCAAACAGTTCACTGTAGTAGCACAAGCAACAATAGATTAGGTAGAATAGCTAGATGATCTGGGTTCGAGTCCCAGACAGACTGACTTCCCAAGTACACAACACAAACACATTGCATGTTAAACCAAACACTTCACTACAGTAGCTCAAGCAACAATAGTTTAGTTAGAATAGCTAGATGATCTGGGTTCGAGTCCCAGACAGACTGACTTCAAGTACACAACCCAAACACAACACACGTAAAACCAAACACTTAATCTTAATAGCTCAAGCAACAACAGATGAGATAGAATAGCCAGATGATCTGGGTTCGAGTCCCAGACAGGCTGACTTTCAAGTCACAACAGACAGGGCCTATACATCACCTTTTGAAAGCATTAACATTATTACGTAAATAAACTTAACACTTCATTATTAGAGCAGTTTGCATAGCCAGATCAACTGGGTTCGAGTTCCAGACAGGCTGTCTTTCAAGTACATAACATACACGCAACAGACGTACACAACAACTTTCAATTAGGGGTGGGCAAACCTAGGTTTTTGACTTTAGAGCCGATCTCGAACTTTTGAACCAAAATTTTTCGAACTTCGAACTCGAGCCGAACTTTTGAAAATCCATTATTATTCTGTAATGAATAGACATATATATAATTTTTTTTTTAAAGTTATAAAAAATCTTTAATTTAAATATAAAAGCTCAAAATAAAGGCTCCATTTCGTCATAAAAAATTCAATTATTTCAAACTATTTTTTCAAATTTTGCGCATTTTCAAATTTCCCGCCGTTAAGTTTCAATTGTTGGTACTTCGTAGATCAAGAAGCAAAATTTTTAGTTTGTGTTTGTTATGTTGCCGACCCTGCACGACGAGTGTGAATTGTGACGATCGAGCCAATCACAGATGGGCACCGCCTTCTAACAGGTAGCTTCGTCGTGACTCGTGACGTCATGGCGTGACAAAACAAGAACTTTTTAAGGCGCTGGAACTTGGAAAATCAGCTGTTAGAAATATCCAGTATGGCGATCGCTGCTTTGTTGTTTTATTACGCGAACGATGTATAAAATCAGTTTTTGGCGTAATTTCAAGACGAAGTTCGTTTAAAGTTCGAAGATTTGATAAAAACCGAACTCGAGCCTAAAAAGTCGAGCCGGAGCAGAGCCGAACTTCAAAAAAAGCTCGGCTCGGGCTCGAGTTTTCGAACGTTCGCCCACCCCTACTTTCAATGAACATTAACAATAAAATAAAATCTTAAACACATCATTATTAGCTTAGTTATAGCCAGATGATCTGGGTTCGAGTCCCAGACAGGCTGACATTCAAGTACACAACAAACACTTAACAGACGTACGCAGCCACCTTTGATGAACATTACCAGTTCTTATTAGAGTAGTTAGTATTAGGGTTCGAGTCCCAGGCATGCTGACATTTAAGTACACAACTGACATACACAACCACTCTTGAAAAACACCAACAATGAAATAATTTAAGTTTTAACACTCATTAAGTAGCTCAAGCATCAATATAGGCCATTATTCACGCTCTTATTACGGGCGCTGACATCTTGGATATCTAGTGTAGCTGGCATTACAAGTGAGTTTTGGTCATTTCCCTATGCAATGCGGCCTAATTAATGTTTTCATTTGAAAAGAACATTGTTGTAGAAGCCATTGTGGTACGTTGTTATGTTGCAAATAAATACAACAAACTAAAATTTTAAAAACTAGTTATTGGTATGTAATCCTAATATTCAAGTTCTATAATAATATGCTTTTAATTTAAAATGCACACCAAAATATGATGATATGCAAATGAAAATGACTTTGTGTAAAACCGCCGTAACTTGAACCGGATTTAATTTGTGCGTTTTCGTTGGTAATCGATCCAGTTGTGGTTGGTCGAGGTCAAAAGGTATGCGATTATTTCGTTAGTCATAATTTGTTTATGTTTGAACAGGGAAATTGTTGTGAGATAGATCCTAGCCAAGGCGTAAACACAACCAGATTATTGTTTAAAGAAAACTTACCTATAGGAAGAACCTACCCCTGAGAGCCCCGCGTATTTCCTTTTTGCATGAATTTGTACCATTTAAAACCCATCTCTCCACGGTTGGAAATGTAACACACTTATTTCATTCTGTCATTTCGAAGATGCGACATGCGATTCATTGGTTCACATTTGGCTGAATGCACTGCCATGTGAATCATACATACGGACGGAAATGACAGAATGAAATAAGTGTTATATTTCTAACCGCGGAGAAATAGGTATTAAATAACACAAATTCATGTAAAAAGGAAACACACAGGACTCTCGGCAGTAGGTTCTTACTATAGTCAAGTTTTCTTTAAACGTACTATTGTTATTAGTTAAAGAAAGTGAATAATCTGGTTGTATTTATGCCTTGGCTAGGGTCTATCTCACAACTTTTTCCCTGTTCAAACATAAACAAATTTTGCCTAAAGGAATTGCATTTCATCCGACCTCGACCAACCACAACTGGATCGATTACCAACGAAAATGTAGGAATTAGATCCGGTTCAAGGAACAACAATTTTATGTCTGCATTTTCAAATAATTATTTAGTGCGCATTTAAATTTTTAAGCATATTACTTAATTTCAATACGTATGAGCATACACTTACCAACAATAATAACGTTTATATAACAATGTTTTGTTCAAATGAAAGCACTTATATTAAGCAGTGTGGCACAGGGAATTGACCAAAACAGCACACTTGTAATGGTGGCTGTAAAAACAAAGCACATCCAAAATGGTGAAAATAACATCTTCTATAGCGTAGTAAGCACAGTCAGGTGGTCTGGGTTAGGCTGTTTTTCAAATACACAACACACACATGTAACACTTGTTACTGGCCAGCTCGAGCAACAATGTAGCAAAGGTGACATAGGTAGATGAACTGGGTTTGATTCCCAGGACTTAGTTTGTTACTTCTTTTGCAGGTACCTGCTCCATTTAGCTAGTAGGAGCTGAAATTACACGTCAACATGTGCTTCCCTGGCTTTGCATATTGCTATATGTCATGTTGTGTTTTTCAGATACTTACTGCAAAGAACTTCTTCTGAACTCTCTGCATCTGACACATCTCTGCATCAAGCTAACGAATCTTGCTCTCAGCACATGTGCAGGGTTTCGTCAAACCCTGCTAGAATCTTGAATCTACCTCACCTCCAGAAATTTGGCTGGGTGACTATGTGCTAATCCTTATCACTTTGCTATTTCAAGGCCATGGACATAGCCTATTTTTCTACTGCCATTTCTTGTACAGTACTGTTCAATATACTTGTTAAACCCCATGCTCTTGTTGTGTTAATTTTCTTGTACTTTAATACCATTTACTCTCTTTCCACTCTAGTTACTCCCTCCTACCTGAGCTTCATAAACTAGTTCATGGGATGAACTTGGGTTATGATCAAGGTTACATCCTGAAGTGAAGGAGTGGATCAGGATTCATGACTACTGCGATGGTGGAAGAGTCGACTTACAGTGATGTAGTACTCCAGTGCAAGAACTCCTTGCACTGGAGTACTTACATTACTGTAAGCTTCAGACTCTTCCACCATTGTCGCAGTTGTCATGCATCTAAATCCACTGCTTCACTTCAGGATTAACCTTGATCATAACTCAAGTTCATCTCATGAACTAGTTTATGGACTTAGTCTTTTTTTTCAAGGTTACATTTTGGAGTTGACCTAGTTCCTTTTCCTCTTGACCTAATTAATGGACTTAGCTGTTTTTTTCAAGGCCATTTTACTAGGTCAGCTGCTAACCTCCTTGCAAGGTTAGCAGTTGACCTAGTTTATGGACATAGCCATTTTTTTCAAGGCTATTAGTTGACCTACTTTATGGACTTAGCATATTTTTCAATTGAAATAAAATAATAATAATAATAATAATAATAATAAATATTAATAGTAAATAATAACAATTGCATTGGAAAAATATATAATTTATTAACAATATTAAATAAAATATACAATTATTATACAAATTTTATGAAAAACAAGCAAAAAATGGATAAAAAGCACAAAAAATGCACCAAAAAAGCCCTTTTTATACTACCTAAGTCTTTTTTGCACTTCAGAGCTACCACCCCCCACGTCGAAACTTTTCACTTAAACAGAGTGTTCTCCCCAACTCTGAGACAGGACTGATGATGAAACTCAAAGAGGCCCACTTCCTAAACATTTAGTTGTGATTGAACCTGCGAGGGTCCAATCGCAACTAAGATATTCAGAAAATGGCAACCTCTCGTGAGATTCCATATCAGCCCAGTCAGTGCAATGGGGGGATGATAACACTCTGTTCAAGTGTAGCAAAAGCAGCAAACGAGTCAAAATAGCCAACACCACTCTAAGCAGGACGATGCAGCCGTGAGAACAAATACACTAGGTCTCCTCCAGGGGTTAAGTGGCTATCATTGCTCCTAGTTTTTTTTATGTATTGAAAACCCTAAAGTACTTCTGTGCTTGCAAAATTAACAGTACCCTTCCTAAATTCTTTGGAAATTGCATTTATTTATTTCTATCCCATTCAGATATATAAAACTGATTATCAAACTAAACTAGTATTGCATCCAAATAAAATAAATAAATCTGTATTTAATTAAAGTCCACCCACTCAGTCACAAAACTGATTTCCAGTGGGGGAACATTTTAACAACAATTTGCTTTACCCAACATGCATTTCATAATAGGAGCGATGTTGACAAGTAGCTGAGAATGGATAAAAAAAACTTGATCAAGATTTAAATTTAAATAAATGCACAATGGTTCTCACAAAGGTTCTGAAGCTAAAATTATCAAGTCCATGAAAAACTGCACTATTATGGAGGCCTTCAAACTAGAAAAAGAACCCACGCCAAGGAGATTTCTACTGGTCATACACTGATGTTTTCCTCATCCTCGTATGTCAAGCCTGATATGGCAATTCACACACCAAGAAGGGAGTACCTACTAACTGCTTATTAAATTGTGAACACACTAGGGATGCACAAAGGTTAAATAAAAAATATCAATAATAGAAAACGTGACTGCATTATTGATCCATAATATCAAACAATGGCATGAGTAAGAATGTCTCAAAAAAGTAAATTAAAAATTTCATTATTTATAAAATAAACATATAAATTCATATTTATAGTCTACCCACTCAGTCTCACAACTGAATTTCAGTGGGAGTCATTTTAGTCTCCGTGATGGCAAAGTATCAAATTATTATTATCATTTGGCGAACTGAATAGTGATGATATTGAGTAATCACACTTGCAGGGAATATGATGTGATGAATTTTTGACAAGTTGTTTCAGAATACATGCAATTCAATTTTTTTTTAAATAATAAGGCCTTACATTATTGATTATTGTGTGCATCCCTAGAACAAACACCAAAATTTGATCCAAGGTATGTTTGTTGTTGTAAAAACAGAGTTGATGAGAAATCTGCTAGCCTGGGTCTAATCCAAGTTGAAAATAATTATAGCCTCATATCTGTTTCAAATCCCCCCCTCCCACCGGGTCAAGCAAGCACAGAAGAGTTTAAGGGTTGCCAATGAGCTCAATTATCGCTCGTGTTTAAAGCAGCAGACCCCTGCCAACATTATGTTATGTGGTTTTGAAAGAACTACATCCTACATGAAAAAGATTGTAATGTTATGGTAAGTAAGTTTTTAATAAGACATTTAAATAATTAAATGCATAATCAAAATACAAACAATACCGATTATTTATTTAAATAATTTTTCTTGCGTTATATAATTCAAACAAAACCACATTACTGTTGCAATCAGTTTTTAGATATTTTAAACCGTTCTTGAGATATCACTAAAAAACTGTAACTGCGGGGGTCTACCACCCTAAGAAGCCTGGTTCTTCTGGGTCGCAATGTATAAGTTCTCACAACTGTCGGCCACAACGATAGGTCTGTTCATTTCTAGTACATTATTTATAAAGCAAACAAGGTTCTCCATAATTTGGTTGATGGCTACAACAATATGGCTTACAGATAATTGAATTGATTGAATTGTTGCAAAGGAATACAGTACTACATGCTTCAAAGCAGTGTTGTCTGTAAGCAATGTATGAACATTTGGCTCCTATTCAGTTTGCTTTGAAAGAATGCATACTCTTTTCAAAATCATAATTTGGTTCTTGAAATCGGTTTGTTTTTGGCAAAACAGGGAAATAATCTTCAACAGATGCAGTGTGTTAACTATATTATCACACACAGTCAAGGTCAGTACTAAACAAATAAAGACAAATGTGTACATAGAGCCGACCCACTCGGATGCAAGCTACTGATTTTCAGAATAAACATAATTACTGTGTATGATTTCTTATGTACTTTAATGTGTTAGCTCCAAAGTCACCTTTTATGGTTTAAAAACTTGCCGGAACCAGGATTTGAACCCAGAAACTTCTGCATTGAAAAGTGGGAGAAGCCCAAAGGACCAACAAGCATTCAGGCACAAACGCAAGCATGAATCTACAGTATGTGTGTATTTTGTAAATTGACATTTTAACTAATTCAAAATGACAATTATAATTACTCTTATCATGTCAGCAATGACAAAATAACATTTAAAAATACACCTTTCTTGTTTGTTATCTCAGGCCTCTATGTTTGTCTTTTGAAATTATTATAAATTGAGTAACAAGTTACTATTTGCACACAACATTATTGCAAAGCAACTACTGTGTACCATACTTATGATACCAGAGAATAGTATTTGTGTAGTATCAAACTTGAATTTACTTGACAAAACTTGACTTTTTACATCACAATAGTATGTATCATGTACATGTCGATTGACAAATTAATACTCGACTCCTATCCTATGTGTCTGTCCTGTTGACACTTAAAGATTGGATTTGCCAAAAACGAAAACCTGTTTCAAGTTTACCTGAAAAACACTATAAACTTAGCATAATATAGGGTTTTCTATACCAAATGATATTATAAATAGGCCTACAAAAGGCCATACCAGTACCTAGAAAGAGTTGATTCATGATTGTTGTAGCCAAATTGAACAGACCTATTGTTGATTGCAAGTATGCCAGTCGTCCATGATACATAATCAAAAGAGCTGCCTTAGAGAACAACACATAAAATCAGGGCCACTTGCAAATCAAGGTGTCAGTAAATTTAGGATTATTGTAACCAGAAAATGTTTGAAAGCAAAACTGTGATTTGCAATTGACCGTGATTAGGGATTGATTACATTACCACCACCTTGGAGTTATGTGAGAGATTTAAAACTAGTATTGACATAAACAGCAATCTTGTAGGGTAACTCACGATTTTATTTGTGACAAGGTCACACGACAACTAAATATTCCAGCTTGGTAGGCCTACTATACCTACATAATAAATAAATACATCATAAAAGTTGTAAAACGCAATGCTTGAAACAAAATACTGTAGTCTCCCCTATCTGAAGGAACTCCACAATCAAAAGTTTGAATTATGAAAAAATTAACCAATAGAATTAAACATTAAGCCCTTGGCCTATACCAAAGCTTCTGTATGGACTTCCAACACTAGACACTACTTTGAATTGACCGAGTTTGAATTAAAGGGGGTTTATGTACACATTCGGTCCTTTTTGGAGATTTGTGAAACAAAATTGCTAAAAGTTTCTGAAATTGAGTTTAATCGATGGCATCGTCAACAACCAACGTGTAAATTAAAAAGTAATCAAGATTTTGATAAAAAGGTAGGTAATCCCAATTCAAAAGTCATGAATACCTATATTGACCTGCGTGCAGTAAATGGATAAAAAATCATTTAAAACTCCATTACCACAATTTAACCAATCCAAAGTAGGATACATACAATACTGGTTGGTTGGACTACGTTATTAGAAATTAGATGTTAATAAAGTGCAACACGTTATGAGTAAATTCCTCGATTGGCCTAGATCAATTATTTTAATTTTTGATTGAGCGCCATAATATTATGTAAAATCTATTCCGTATGGGACGAACTTATCAACTTTAGTACAAGATTGGTATAATACCTCAACTAAAATCTTTAAAAACTGTGCAATGTAGGCCCTACACAGTACTCACACATGATGCTGTTTATGTAAAAAAAGTTTCAGGCACAAAGTATTGTGCACATCACTCACAAGTTCATGAATGGATTACAAAATTAAGGAGATAACCTTTGATATCGTGCCAATGATGAAATGAAAGTTGTAGGCCTTGAGTCAGCCATTCTACCCATTTGGGCATTTCTTTAGAGTTAATGCTGGTGAAATGTTAAAATTATATTGCTTTATCCACGGTGACAACAATGTGAAGCAATCAAACAATTCACATCAACTTGGAACAACTTCCAAGAGTTGAGTACAGTTATTTACTATAAAAAAATAACACTATAAAATAAATAACTGTAGTCATAATAAATTAAGACTACAGTTGTGACTTTATGTGGAGATCTATTGTCATGATTTTGTGATCCATCCAATAAGTAACGGGAAATAGAAGGCTGTGGGTGACACCAAGAAAACAACATGGAACAAAGACGAGCAATTGAGTAACAACCAGCCCTCTAGTCTGGTAGTTGATTATGAGTTGCTCCAGCTACAAGCTGTGTGTGTGTGTGTGTGTGTGGGGGGGGGGGGGTATTGTATACTCCAGTAATAAGTATGGTATGCATAAGAATTAAGAATGGAGATAGTTGGAAATAACTTTTAGTGAATAACTCAAAAACTCTATTTAAAAAGAATGGTTCTGTATTTGGATTCTTTTTAAATGCTTGATCTTTTACAGATATCTAGATCTCTATATATAGATATCTAGATTTCTCTGAAACCAAGCTTTGATTATCAAAAATAAAGATGAATAATATAATTTTCTTGTGATCATACGTGCATAATTTAAATATGAGGTTGTTCCGCCATTTTGAAGTCATCGTCAAGTCGAAAATATATCGCTCGGAATAGCAAGTTTGACCCCATTGCGTAACGAAAGTGATTTTAGTAAAAAAGTGCTTAAAATGGAAGAAACAGTTCCAAACCAGATCCTACTTCGCGCGAACCGATTCCGAATTTTGGAACCTAAAGTCATTCAGACCCATTCCTGCAGGGTGAGATTCTTCAAATTCTCTGCAATATATGCTTGTCCAAGCTTGGAGTTTGCCTGGGGTAGCCAAGCCATCTGTGAAGATGTGTAGGCAATCCTTTTCTGGGTAGTTCTTATGTAGGCCTATATGAGTTATTGTCAGTTTTCTCAGCTCCACCTCTACGTATGTAGGATGCCATTGTCCTACCCAGTCCATCCACTATCAGTTCATGAAGGACATTTAGTATGGCAATGTTTATATTTGGCAAGGGGATGTTTTCTCTCTCTCTCTGTGTATCAATTGGGCTTTGCACGCAAAGCTTTTCGCAGGTCGTGCCACCGTAGCACCGGCCGTAACTGCTATGAATCATCAACATTGTAGGCCGTGACTGACCCACTCCGCGTAGTTTTTTTTGCATGGCCGTGTGGATCATCTAGACTGGGCTGGTACTACGGTGGCGCTAGCAGTGGAAGAAAGTAGCAGTGCCAAGTCCAATCACCCGAAAAGACAAGTTCTTCACCTCTTTCACTGCTGTAATAAATATTTTTTATGTGTTGACTCTTGAGATGTTCGTGGAGTTCTCTGTCCCATTTCAGCTGGTCTAGTCTCATCAGTTTCTCATACAGGCACACAGCTGCACTGTTTCTTCTGATCTACAGGGGTGATATGTTAGTTTTAGTTTCCTTGGCAGCAATTGGAGTTGATTGACACCTCCTGTGATTATTCTTAGGGCTTGATTGTCCAGAGCATCTGTGGCTCCTTTGGTTGATGTTACAACTAAGTACAGAATTGCCATATTCTAAAAGAGATTGCTTGTATGTTTGTTTTATATATAGTAGGTATGTGGTTTTTAGGGTATCCTCATTTACCCCCTATTGCATACCAGCAACTCTCTTCATCAATCTAAGTCATCTCTTCCCTGATTTGCTCAGTTCCTGTCATTTTTTGGTGCATGGTCGTACCAAGATAAGTGGGGTTATTATCCTTGTTCAGTACTGTCCCCGCAAGCATGAGTTGGAAATCGGGATGAACTGCCTGGTTGTGTGGTAGTTGTTGGATGAGCGTAGCAAAGATTCCATTTCAGTACACTGGAGAAAAAAATCCGGAAGTTTTTTTTTGTATGTTTGTGTGTTTGTTAACACGATTCCGGCTAAACCGATACCGGTAAAAATCGCAATTTTACTTTTTTTTTAAATTAAAAAAAAAATCTTCGACTTATAACGCCTATATGCTTTATCCGATTGTAATGATTTTAATATAGAACCTTTATTTTAATGAATTAATATATATATATATATGTGAAATTTGAGCGTAATCGAAAAATTACTTCTCATGAAAATCGCAGTTTTAAGTTTTCTTTCGATTTTTTAAATTTCTTCGACTTACATGCTTTACCCAATTGTAATTATTTTTATACAGAACCTTAATTTTATGAAATAATATATTCGTGTGAAATTTGAGCGGAATCAAAAAATTATTTCTCATAATAATCGCAATTTTTCATTTTTTTCGATTTTGGAAATTTCTTCGACAATAAGGTGACCATATTTTGAAATTTACAAACCGGGACAACTAAAGTGTAAGAATATTTACTTGTACTCCATGACCATTGACCATTTCAGGGTCTGGATCAGAGCCCTAGTCAATGGAGACAAAAAAATTGAGATATATTTGGTCAAATGCCTAGAAACGTCTTTCTGATATGAAAATATTAATTAAAAATGGTTTTAATGTGTACATACATTTTTGTAGTCATAAAAATAATCTTTATCTAGTGGTTTAAAAATGAAAGAACAAAATAAAATACAAGCACGTGACAGAAAATAATGTGTGTAATGTATTGATAAGGACAACATACTAATGAAGTTCTAATCAAGATAGGCCTATAATAATAAAGATATTGAAAATGCAATGAATTTGTATAATAATATGCATGATTTATCTTTTAATACATTTTGTCTTTACAACAAAATAATTAGTGTAAGTATTATGTAATTAATAAAAAACTAGTCCAGTTGCCTGTATTACATTTTGGTTTTTCATTATCTATAAATTCAAAATCAATGCAAATAATGACAGAAAATTAGGGGTGTGCTAGTCCGGATTTTTTAATTCGAGTGGAGTCCGAGTACTTCGTCTTATTTTAAATTTCGCTATTACCTACTCTTCGACTATATTTTTTAATATTAATTTTATCGATGAGCGCAGCAAGCGAAGTGAAGATTCAATTTTACTTCACTGCAGAAAAAATCCGGAATGTTTTTCTTTTTTCCCCCATTTTTCTGTTTGGTATTTTTGTGTGTTTGTTAACACGATTCCGGCTAAACCGATACTCCAATTGCGATGACATTTTCTGAAGGCCTTTGAAATCTCTGAACTTAGAACTGCCACGTTTTTGAGCACAATCGAAAAATTATTTGTCATGAAAATCGCAATTTTATGATTTATTTTTATTTTTCTTTCGACATATAACACCTACATGCTTTATCCGACTGTAAGGATTTTTTCAAAGAACCTTAATTTATGAACTAATATATTCTTGTGAAATTTGAGCGCAATCGAAAAATTATTTCTTATGAAAATCGCAATTTTACGCTTTTTCAGTTTAAAAAAAATTTCTTCGACTTATAACACCTACATGCTTTATTCGATTGTAATGTAGTGTGTAGTGTAATATGCGCCCCTGATCCTCATGTCGTTGTCGTAAAAATTAAAACAATATTACCAAGCATGTCTCGCAGGTCATAGCAATGGGAAAACGAAATCAATTTAAATACCATCTGTATAACACATGGCAGCTCGATGCACCAATTACGCTCATCCAACAACGCGCCTGAAAAAGCGTTTATGAAGCTTCCTAGTTTATTGATATGTCTATTATGTTAGCTCCATATTTTTATTGGTTGTGCCAAAAGAAGTTCAGAACTTCAAAAAGAACATAAAATTGTATCAAAAGACTGAGGTTAGTATTATGGATAATCAGATAACGCCAAGAATAGATAACAATATTTTCGTTTTTACGCTCGCGCGCGACCCGGCACCTCCACCAAAATTATTGCATAATACTAGCACAACCCTAGAGAAGAAGAATTATCTTCTTGGAAATGGAAGAACTATTTCAATGTTATTACTGTTAGTATGTATCAGAGGAGTGTATTTTTTCAAAGTAAAACATTATCCTTCCACACGGTACAATTGACAGAATACCGGGACATTTCCCCTCCAAAATTTCAAACCAGTACAAACACGTCATTTTAACGATACTCTCGAGACACCGGTACAAGTGTTCTGATAACGGTACTGTACCGGTCAAACCGGTACGTCTGGTCACTTTAGACTTATAACACCGACATGCTTTATCCGATTGTAATGATTTTTTCACAGAACCTTAATTTTATGAATTAATATATTCGTGTGAAATTTGAGCGGTACCGAAAAATTATTTCTCATGAAAATCTCAATTTTACACTTTTTACGTTAAAAAAAAATTTAGCTCATCCAACAGCGCTCCTGAAAAATCGTTTGCGATGCTTCCTAGTATAGCCAACAGATTTATTTTCATTCACTATCATTCCGTTCAGTGTAGACCATTTTTCTTAAAAATGTAAAAGTAGTGTTGAAATCCTAAAGAGATAATGTTGTGTTTGTATGTAGTGTAGGTAGTATTTATTTAATAATGTTGACCCCTTGTACAATGTGTTTGGGTACGTAGGCTTACATATTAAGTTTTGGTGAGAATGTGTTGCTTATTAAAGCTAGGGACCCTGAAATTTCGTGAATGACTTTTTTCACTTGACTAGGCCTAAATGATTCTTAATTAAGCGAGCGAAGCGAGCGTTTCCATTTGACTCTGCCGGAAAAAATAGTCACTAGCTTTGTTTTTTTGTTTGTATGTCTCGCCATAACGTTCGAACGGAGGCTCGGATCGAGTTGAAATTTGGACCATCCGCAAGCTTTGTTCTCGATTGAATGCCAATAGTTTTGAGGCAAAATCGTTCAAAAAGATAAAAAGTTACATTAAAGTTAATCAAAAGTTTTTTTTTCAAACTAAACGGCGACAAAATCTGAGGTGGCCAAATCATTTAGAATGTCCGTCCGGTCACGAATATGTTAATTTTATTTTGACTCGATAAGTAGTGTAGGCCTAGATGGAAATTACATTATAACAAAGTACCGTTACCATGGCAACGGAAAGTCGCACGAGGTGCACTATGCACTGCCACCTAGAAGTAATCAAAATACTATCGAGGAAGCAGTGTATTATTTGTAACCAAAGAGTTAAAATAGTTTTCCCAAGGAAATGATGTCAAGGTCCTCTAGATGGCGGTGGATTTTATCCACAAAGCAAAGGTTTACTCACGGGTTTACCCAAATACCTTGGCAATAATAAATAATATTGGAAACATGGCCCCGTGGACAGCGAACGTCGCAAATTTTAAAATTTAAAAAAATGTGCAATGAGGGTCTAGCTATAGCACGTGCTCGCTTATCAACGCGTCCAACTGAGCGTTTCCTAGTAGTAAATATGACTGCTTTATTATTAAGTGGCAAAATAAGGCAATAATCAGTCACATTTTTATGCTGAATTACAGCAAAATCGGAAACTTTTCTCCATTTCTTTATAGTTGGCACCATTGAAAATATTATTATTGAATATGCCTAGCTAATTCCAATTAAGTTAACTTATCCTATATACAATATATATATATATATATATATATATATATGGCCTAAATATTTGAAGATGTTTTATTTATAACGAAATGAGAACTTTTCATTTGCTATTTCTCAGTGTCTCAATTATAGCCTATCCAGGCCAAATAGTTATGTATACTTATACTAGTACTATTCAGGACAAACACAGTTTACAGAAAAACACTAACCACAATCTGTCGGCCTAACCACTGCTAACCAGATTGATCACTAGGTCAACGTTTAAATGGCAAGTTGTTTGTCTTATTCTCAATCCTTTTTATTTCCATGTTGTTTTACTTGGGACAAGGACATTCAATAAGAGCAGCTGAGATTAAGTATCATGGACAATACCAACATACACCAAACCCACTACCAGGGGACACTAGGGTTCACACCACAGTTTATTCCAGAGTAGGTAGCCTGGTGCTGGCAAGCATCGGAAAACAAAACATTGAACTTGACCCGATTAAGTTAAAGGGGTTCCAATGCCTGTTTAGTGGGGTTAGCGATTTCACTTTCTCAATCAAACTATTATTGATTTTGGTTTTTAAATCGGGGTGCATTCCTAACATTTTTTTTTTTTTTTACTAGACCTATTTTACTTGGATTGCAGATACAATGTGTTATGCTTAGGCCTACTAATGCACTCTTAAATGAAGGCAAGAAGTTACCTTGAAAATTAGAACAATGCTAAAAGATAAGATGGGCCTACCATGTGAGAATAAAATAATTTGCGTTCAGAAAAGGCTGGATGGATGAAGTGTTGTTTGATTGGCTGAAGATGTCATGGAGCCTTGAAAACGTGGTAAAAAGTAAAAACCGTGAAAAATAGCATGGGTCGATGAAATTATGGCATCATAAGGTGATCAACGTACAACCGGTGGATGTACTAATAGGGAAAATAAATAGCATTGTTTTTATGGAATGTCAACCGGACCACTTAATATTCGGGGTAAAAACAGTTTGACTGTAAGGTGAACTGTGGTGTGAGCTAGTCAACATGCTGGGAACATGCAAACATGCTGGTGCTTCTTCATGACCACTAGCTTAACGATATCATTTCACTCACTGACAACAGCCGTATCAGATAGCTTGGAGACAACAAGAAAGTTTAACAGACTTTATAAAATGATGCTAACAAATGAAATAGTTAAGCAAGTAGTCGAGCACCGTACCGAACATGCAGGATAAAACCTCTCATAGGGATTCGGATTAGGAATAAATCAACTGTTCCATGAACTGACTTACAAACATTTTCAATGATTGTGCAATAAGAGCGTAGTCGGCTGAATATGACGATGTGCGAGACGCTGATGTCTTCACATGAGCTGCGACATACGTTGTGGAAGGTTCTCGAGGAGCCTTCTTGACAATAGTACAGGTTCCTCCCATTCCTGAAATGTGCAACAACAACTTTGTAAATCAGTTTTTATAACTGAATAGGATAGACGTTAAATAAATAAATAAATAAAAATAAAAAATAACTAATAGGGTTGCACAAGGATAAAAAAAAAATAATTGATAATTGGCATTACTACAAAATTATCATTGTACTGAAAAATGTTGGTGCTCCCGGTCGAATTTCTATGTTCCTAATGTTAAACACGAGTCATTACAACAAAGTCGTTTAAACGAATAGGCCCTTTCAGGCCAATATCACGTGCAAAGCATTATGGGAATCATGAGTTTAACATAGGCGGAACTCTACTAGTTTGACGAAATTGCAATTTTTTTTAATTTTTACTTTATTTTCTTTGGCAAATCACTGATATTCCAAAGAAAATTAAAAATAAATGCGCGGAAACCAATTTAAAATAATTTTCCGCTTCTGTTTTATAAACAAAAGTAAGTTATAAGTAGCGAGGAGCGACGCGGCCTAGGCCTACCGTGCTGAGATGTTGTACTCACTGCAAGTAACCTTACAAGAACATAATAAAAAAATCCAAAATAGAATCATCACGTTATTACTGTTATAGTAACAAAAAAAACTTCAAAACCTTTAACGTCGCTATTTTAAACGAAAATCCTATTGTAATAAAAGTCCTTTCTATTTAAAATAAATAACGACGTTAAAGGTTTTGTAGGTGGAGTATTTTAGCAGCAAAAAAGGTTGGTAGGCCTAGTAAGTAAAATCAAGACGTAAATACCAACATCGCAAATCAATGACAGTGAAATGAGCGAGTGTTTGCAATCAATCTGTGTTATTCTATATGATTGGTATATTTTCAGAGTGAATAATAAAATAAATTGTTAATAATGAGTTTCTTCTTCATTTTTTCTAATTTGAAGGTGTTTATTATTCTTGTTCTTTGAAAAAAACTGTGTTGAAAAGTTGGACTGCACCAACTGAACTAGGCCTACCTAGTACCAAACGACCGATTCCAGCTACTAAAAGTGATTAATAAGTCCAGAAACTACTTTCCGCGGCCAAAAACCAAGTACCTAAATACATAATAATATTCAGTTAGAAAAAGGAAAACCATATAAATTTAATTCAAAATAACACTTCCGTCAAATTAAGATTATACCAACAAAGGCCTAGGCCTACGTCCTGCCATATTATCAGGTGTGTGGTAGACAGAGGCAAACTCTGTTCAAAACACAGTCCGACACACACCTGAGAATATGGTGTCAGACTGGGGGTTGAACAGAGGTTGGCGCTGTCTACCACACACCTGAGCATATGGCAGGACGTATGGCAAACGCATGATTCCCATAAGGCGATGCGCGCGATATAGAGGGCACTGGTGATTCTTGTACTAATTGCCTATTAAAAGTTGGCACTCATACTCTTCTCTTTTCGCATCATTTGGCATTCTAAACTACCGGTACTGTCTACTATTAATTTATCATTAGAAAATAAAAACCCAATAACAAGAATTACAGTATAGAAGTATAAATTTTACAACTAATATTTTGGTAATTCAAAAATCAAAATGTTATGTTTGATGTGAACATATATGTTGCTCTTTTGCAACAGAAGGAAACAACAAAGGTGGCATGCTATAGCCAAATAACTTACCGGTCCACCCAATTCTTCTAAACCGGTGACGTTAGCGGCGACGTGCAACGACAATGAATGTTCTTGTTTCTCGTCGACGACTCGAGAGTTACTCGAACTCCTGAAAGTAAAAATCAGAGTAACTGACAATTCAAAACATGGCTAAGCTCTATAGACTAGTTGTTACAGACAAACCTCTCTGATGTTTGCAAATGCAACATGGTCTGTTTTTGAAGCTAAAGTGCTTATATCAAGTTTTTTAGAAGCATTGTAGGCAAGACCAGGAGGGACTGAATACATAATGAATGAGTGAAACTTGTTTCACTTTTTTTTTTTTAGAATACTACCTACTGGCACCCCTACCTTATTTTAAGTACCTGTACCTGTAATTTCTTTGGCCCATGATACTCTGCTTCCCTAATCTAAACTGGAAGCTAATATTTAGAGCCTGCCTAAGGTTGCCTGCACCAACTTATGTCAAATGTTCCCTGTGAACTTACCATGCAAGTCGTGTCATCCCAAGGTGTTTATGTTTGCTTCCTCGTCTTGAGCTGGCTGATGGTCTCTCCACTTGGCCCTGAAACAAGGTGCACAATATTTTATTGTAAAAGTTTCCCGTCAGGTAGGCCTATATGGTTACCAACTCGACAGATCAGATATTCTTACATACGTACACTAGGCCTAATACACTAGTTTAGATTGGAGAAGGGTTGACAGACTGTTGGGAAAGCATAGAAAATATAAAGCCCAGCCTACAGGACTGGGCCCCTATTCAGTAACTTCACGGGTTCAACTCTGTCACGGGACCGACTCGGTAGTAACAGTAATCGTTCCGGTTGTTGTTGGTCGAGGTCGAAAGGTATGATTTACATGGCCGTGGACGGCCAAATGTGAACAAATGATTCGCAGTCAGTTGTCAAATATTCGAAATGACATAGATGTGTGTATAATTTCCAATCGGGGAGAAATTGGATTTTAATTGTATAATTTTATGAAAAAATGGAACACACGGGACTCTCAGGGGTAGGCCCTTACTAGAGGTAGGTTTTCTTTGAGCATACTATTGTTATTCGTTTGAGAAAGTTAATAATCTGGTTGTGTTTACGTGTAGGCCAAGGCTTATCATCCACCATTTTATACAAATATGACCGAGTCGGACTCGGTTGTCATGGATTATATCGCAACGATATCGACCTCAACTGGGTCGATCACTTACAACCGAGTCGATTACGGTAGAAAACGCCTGGGTCCAACTCCGTCAGAGTTATAGAATCGCAGTCCTGGGGGGACAAAACTTTTCACCTGCTGATGACAACTGCAGCTAATTTAAAGTTCTTTGTTAGTTGTTAACTTAATCCACAACGCGCTTCGTACTTCTGGTACGCAACTCCAACTTAGCATAAAAAGTGGTAATTGCCACATTTAACTAGGCATACTAATTAATAAAATAGGCCTAGTCATATTTAGCATCATTTAGTGAAAAACGTAATTCACAAAATTTCAGGGTCCCTATGTAGGTATAGGCTAAATAACACTTCTAACAAAATGATGAGAGAGAGAGAGAGAGAACAAGATACAATATACATAGGCCTAGCAGTGTTCTCCCCAGAAAAAAAATCACTGGGTAGGCCTACGGTACCGTATTCATTCAATAAACATTGCCAGGCAGAGTGGTTTACGCACAGGCATTACAATGGGGTCCGGGGAGCTAGGCCCGGGATTTATTTTTAGATTCTACATTCAATTTTGTTACCTTTAAAAACGTTTTGAGGCCCCTCTTATGTAACTTTCTAAGTTTGTATCATTGGTTTTGTGGTTTGGGAATCAGCCTAGGGCTAGGCCTATCTTTAATTTATTACCATAAATTTCTACAACTAGGAAAACGCTCAGTTGGACGCGTTGTTGAAGCCATACTATCACATTGACTTGTTGCTTACTTATGTTAAACCTAAATTTATTTTAAGAATTTAGAAAAAAAATGAATTAGGCCTAAATCGGTCAATATTTAAACATGGTACGACCAATATTGTGGAAATTGTATGGTGCGTGACGTCACCACCCGTGACGTAGCTGGATGGCTACAGAGCTTCGCTACCGATCGACTCGAGTAAATGCGGCCGCTCACTGCCCGCCCATTCAATACCATCGGACACAGGACGGGTCAGTTGAAAAGTGTTTGTTCTATGTACAGGGTGTTAGGATTAGGTCCCTTCATTTTCGAGCCTTCATACACAGAAAGTGAACAGAGGAAAAATCCAAAGAAAAATAAAGAAAAAGAAGCCTGGATAAAACAGTTTAGTGGCAGGAAAGGTGATCTTAAATGGTGTAGTTGTAATGAATGTACATCAATGGATACCGACACAGAGTGCTTATATTGTCACGAATCGGAAAAAATCAAAAATTTGCGTGCTAATTTCGATTGTATTACTATCCATGATGGGTTCGAGCATATTATTAACATTCATTCTCTCAACACTGCTAGGCAACAGTTTTTGTCACTCTCCACGTGTAAAGAACAACGATATATCTAAAGGATTTCAAGTCGCATACGGGAGTACTGTGGACTCTTTGACTAAAAGTGATTCGACTTTAATGATTTCTTTATCATTGTAAGGATTAGAACAGTGTATACATTTGTAACACGATTTTAACCCACGGAATTATATGAAAACCACATTTCTGTATCATAAACCTGATTTTGATTTTGTTGTCCAATACATCCACATTTAAACACTCACGCGTCACACATTAATTATTTATAAAACTAAGAATTATTCAGTATGTTTGCCGTCTCTTTGTATGACACACGTATCACTAACTTTAAAAACTACTAGAACCTAAAAGAAGACAAAATCCACACTTCAACTATATAGGCATGCTTGTTAACTGAAGTCACTGAGCCATCCGTACTCTTCACATATCTCGACAAACCTTGTAATGCTATTCACTATCACATTAATTAAATTAGTACATAAAACACTTGTTGAGCTGTCACTGTGCTAGAACAAATCTGCGAACACTCCATCCACACAGAATGTCAACCCCCTTACTAAATACAACACATGTTCTAACCGAGTGTCTACCCTCGCCCGGCCGGCTCGGTCAGCTCAGCAGGTCCCCATCCACCCGCGTCACATGCCCCCAGGCGCGCGTCAAAACAAACCGTTGTATAGGGTATAGGCCTCATCCAAGGTTGCCAAAATGTCCAGCAATCTTATTTTTGTACACCATCTTGTATTAAAAAAATACTTCATCCATTGTGATTTAATGCCTTTGAGCGAGCACCGGTACGTGCAACACGACCCGAGTACGACATTCCCATAATGTTACATACCAATAAGTCTTTTCGGTCTTGACCGATTTAGCTGAAAATTTGTAAAATAGGAGAGAATGGATAAAATCCACCGCCATCTAGAGGACCTTGACATCATTTCTCCGGGAAAACTATTTTATAAAGCGAATGAAATAAAAGAATTTAAATTAGAAGGGTACAATTTAGTAGCAGGTTACAGTAGATCAACTTACAGAGGGGGTGGGGTAGCCATATGGGTAAATAGCCACATAGACAGCCAGGTTATATATCAAAAAGAATGTGAGAAGTTAACACAAGAAAAAGATATAGAGCTTATTGTCACAAAGCTCATATACCAACTTAACACCGAAGTAATCATCATTGGACTATACAGGGCACCTTCCGGTAATATTAAAATATTTATTGAGAACCTTACTGTAATACTAGATATGATAATGAAAAAGCATGACAATATCATACTCTGTGGTGACTTTAATATTGATACACTAACTGATGGTAATGAACGAAAACAGTTATACGACCTATGTAACATATTCAATCTAGAAGATAAAGTTAAATCAGCAACCAGGATAACGCCAAACAGAGAATCACTGCTAGATAATGTATTAAGTAACCTGAGCGATAGCAAATTACTGGTAGAAGTGATAGACTCTGCTATCTCAGACCACCTTGCACAATTAAATCATATACGTACTGATACATCATCTAATCAAAAAACCTATAACACAAAGGGAAATGCCAACTTTATAAAATCCCGAATACGAGACATGAAGGAAGAAAACCTACAGTATTTCAAACAATTAATTAGTAAGGAAGACTGGACAGTACTAAATGAGTACGAGTCAAACAGTGACAAGTATCTAGCTTTTAATAATAAAATACAACACTACTTCAATATAGCCTGCCCATGGAAAACAATAAAATTACCGGTAATGCAGAAAAAAAAAGTAACAACAAAATGGATAACAACAGATATTATAAATCAAAAGGCAGCATTAAGGACCTTATATAGGCAATCTAAAACGGTAGGAGGAACACAACTGAAACTCAGATTAAAAAAGAGCAGGAAAACCTATAAGCACACAGTTAAACAGACAAAGGCTCAATTCATAAATCAGACTATCCTGAAGTCCAAAAATAAAAATAAAGCGATTTGGAACATAATAGATAATGAAAGAGGATCAAAACAACCAAATGGTCAAGATAAAATAGAACTAATGATGGATGGGAAATTGATAAAAAGCCCAAAACTAATTGCAAATAGATTAAATGAGTACCTGGCAAATGCAGCCGAAAACTTAATAAATAGTACTATAAAGTCTAAACTAAACCCAAAAACTCCAATGCAAATACCAATATCAACATGGAAGTACCAATAACAAACCGTATAATGGAACTCAAACCCACAAATATTAGAGAAATCAAAAATATAATTCGTAAGTTGAAGAACAAAAAATCAGTAGGATATGACGGAATCTCCACCTCCTTAATAAAATACTGTGTAAACGAACTTGCTAAACCACTAACACACTTAATCAACCACTCACTCAGAACAGGAAAATTTCCTCAGCCACTCAAAAAAGCTAGAATCATTCCAATTTACAAAAGGGGGGATAAAACAGACCCAGGGAACTACAGACCCATTGCCATACAACCAGCATTCTCTAAAATATATGAACAAGTAGTAGACTTAAGGCTTAGAGAGTTCCTGGAAGCCAATAGTATCATGGCAACAGAACAACATGGATTCCGCAAAGAGAAATCGACAACAACGGCCATAGCAGACTTTTTAAACTTTGTACTAAAAGAAAGAGATGAAAACAAGGTAGTCATAGCTGTTTTTATGGACCTAACCAAAGCCTTTGACTACATTAACCACAACATTCTGATAAATAAACTATACAATTATGGCATTCAGGAACTGCATACAATGGATTAAAACATATCTGCACAACAGAACACAATATGTAGAAATAAAAAAACAGGCTCAAGGCAAAATTAAAGCATACGTCTCGAATGAAGTAAAAATTCCACGTGGAGTAATGCAAGGATCAATTCTGGCCCCACTACTATTTAATATTTATATCAATTGCATAGCTCAAAAGTACACTGAAATTAATAACAAAATCGTACTATATGCAGATGATTCAACAAAATCCCTAGCAGATAGCAACATAAGAAAGTTAGAAATTGAGACTAATGTAGCAGTGAATGGAATAGCCCAAAACCTTGAAGACAATGAATTAATTCTCAATGCTGATAAAACTAATTAGTACATGATCTTTGATAAAAAAAATAGTATACCAGACACGATCAATGTAATAATAAATAAATCATTAATTGAACAAATCGAAAATGCTAAATTCCTAGGGCTTAATATAGATGACAAACTTTCCTGGAAGACTCACACAGAAATACTGGCCAAAAAGCTTGGAACTGGGATTTATGTGCTCAAAACCATGAACCACTACTGCAATAGAACACTGTTATTAACAACATATTATGCCCTAATTGAATCCCATCTAGCATATGGTATTATAGCTTGGGGAAACGCATCACATACCATCACAAACAGAATATTTAAGTTACAGAAGAGAGCAATAAGAGTAATATGTAAGCTGAAACGTAGGGATTCATGTAGGAGATACTTCAAAGAATTAAATACTTTAACACTCTATGGCCTATACATATACAATGTAATTATATATATTAACAACTATGGTCAGTACATAGCAGAAAGAAGCAACATAGTACACAAATACAATACACGTCAAAACGGCAACTTCTACAGCCACCATCATAATAAAAAAATGTATGAACAAGCACCAGTGCATATAGGGTCAAAATTGTGGAACAAACTACCTGATAATCTAAAAAGTTTAGCTAACAGAAAGGACAATTTTAAAGTTAAGTTGAAAGAATTCTTGATAAACAAAGTACTATACTCAATGGAGGAATTTTAAACTGTGTGTATTTTAAAAAACAAGTGCTAATCTTTAGAATAGGTATGTATCTATGAATGTGAGTATGTAATGGATTTTACTGTCTGTATATAGTAATGGAGTTTGTATATAGTATTATGTTTATATATTTTTGCTGAAATAAGAGACGAATGATTGGATTCTAGGTTTAAGTGACATAAGATTGTACAATCATATGTATTGACACGTACAAGGTCATCTGAAATGATATTAATTGTACTTAAAAATAAATAAATAAAATAAATAAACTCTTGATTACTTCTAGGTGGCAGTACATAGTGACCAGAATTCTTGTGCGACTTTTCGTTGCCATGGTAATGTTACTTTTGTTAAAATGTAATTTCTATCTACACTACTTATCGGATCAAAATAAAATTAACATATTCGTGACCGGACGGACATTCTAAATGATTTGGCTACCTCAGATTTTGTCGCCGTTTAGTTTAAAAAAAAAACTTTAGATTAACTTTAATGTAACTTTATAACTTTTTGAACGATTTTGCCACAAAACTAATGGCATTCAATCGGGAACGAAACTTGCGGATGGTCAAAATTTCAACTCGATCCGAGCCTCCGTTCGACCGCTATCATGAGCCAAAAAAGCTGCGCGACTTTCCGTTGCCATGGTAACGGGACTTTGTTATAATGTAATTTCCATCTACACTACTTATCGGATCAAAATAAAAATAACATATTCGTGATCGGACGGACATTCTAAATGATTTGGCCACCTCAGATTTTGTCGCCGTTTAGTTTGAAAAAAAAACTTGTGATTAACTTTAATGTAACTTTTTAACTTTTTGAACGATTTTGCCACAAAACTATACAGCAACCCGCATAGTTGGTATGTACATGTGTTCAAAATTTCAGGTCGATCAGAGAAACGGTGCGACCTGTATCGAAGCAGTAACAGAAAAAAAAAAACAAAAAAACAAAAAAAAACAGACATTCGAGCCATAAGAGTCAAGTGGAGACGCTCGCTTCGCTCGCTCAATTAGGCCTAGAGAGTAGAGACCATCTTTTAAATGTATGAAAATTAATCTAAGATCCTAAGCTCTTTGTCTACAGTGAGTTCCAACTTTAAACAAGTTTAAGTACCATACTGTTATTTGTTTATGAGTAGCCTAGCCTACCGGTAGGCCTAAATAAAGTGGTTATATGGTATTAAAATTGAGTTGTCATTTCAGATTCAAATTTCCTATTTTTTGGATTTTCAAAATTTAGATCTAGATATAGTAGCCTAGGTAGGCCTACTTAAAGACCAAAAGCAAGAGCAAATGAGTTAATTCTAGGTCTAGGCCCCATATCTATTTATTGAAGCTCAAGTTCAGAGATTTCGAAGGCCTCCTGAAAATTTCATCGCAATTGGAGAATTGGTTTAGCCGGAATCGTGTTAACAAACACAAAAATACAAAAAAGAAAAAAAAACATTCCGGATTTTTTCTTCAACTTGTAGAATGGAATCTTCGCTTTGCTCGCTACGCTCATCCAACAAAACATGAATTTTTAAAATTAATTAAAATCAAATAATTTCTGCTGTCAACCCGGAATAACCACCAAAAACAGAAACAAAAATTGTTCGTGTTTGTATAAACCTTAGGCCTATCTTGAAAGTTTTTTTATCGCATTTGTGCAAATTTCATATGTGTTACAATGATTGTAATACATGGGCTCAGTTTAAAAAAACAGTCAAGCTATTCCGGGCGGCAATGATTTTTTTCTGGGCGGGGCGCCCGGCGGTCTGGACCTGGAAACCCATTCTCGAGTTTTTCACTGACTTTTCACGGCGTGAAATGGGCGTGTGATGTGAGTTCACTCACTGACCGCGGATCGCTAATCTTCACTCTCGATTTCGCGTGTTTTGTGAGTGAACTCACTAACTCATTCGAAGTCACTGTCACATTTGAAAACCCTTGTGAGACCGTCCTCGGTTGCTCTCTCACAAAGCAATTGGGCCAAAAAATATATTATACTAGGAAGCTTTGCAAACACTTTTTCAGGCGCATTGTTGGAAGAGCGTAATTTTTTAAACGAAAAAAGCGTAAAATTACTAAAATTGCGATTTTCATGAGAAATCATTTTTCGATTACGCTCAAATTTCACACGAATATATTAATTCATAAAATTAAGGTTCTGTGAAAAAATCATTACAATCGAATATAGCATGTAGGCCCTAGGTGTTGTAAGTCGAAGAAATTTAAAAAATCGAAAAAATCGTAAAATTGCAATTATCATGAGAAATAAATCAAATAATATTTCGATCGCGCTCAAACTTCACACGAATATATTAATTCATAAAATTAAGGTGCTGAGAAAAAATTATTACAATCAGATAAAGCCTGTAGGTGTTATAAGTTGGAGAAATGTTAAAAATAAAAAAAATCTTAAAATTGCGATTTTCATGAGAAAGAATTTTTCGATTACACTAAAATTTCACATGAATATATCAATTCATAAAGTAAAGGTTTTGTGAAAAAATCATTACAATCGGATAAAGCACGTAGGAGTTACAAGTCCAAGAAAGTTTTTAAAATCGATAAAATCGTAAAATTGCGATTTTTGTAAGAAATAATTTTTCGATTGCACTCAAAAACGTGGCAGTTCTAGGTTCAGAGATTTCGAAGGCCTCCAGAAAATTTCATTGCAATTGGAGTATCGTTTTAGCCGGAATCGTGTTAACAAACACACAAAAATAGTACAGGAAAAAAAAAGAATCCGGATTTTTTTCTTCAGTGTAGTAGAATGGAATCTTCGTTTCGCTCGCTACCGGTAAGCTCATCCAAAAATATTAAAATAGCATAGCTCACACTTCTTTAATATTTATTTAGAATATAATTTTAAGTAGAATGTATCATTCATCATGAAAAATATTATTGAAATATTTTATTTTATTTTTTTATTTATTTGAGTTGGTAATGAAATATTTTATTAGCAGGTCGTATTTTTTACGCAAGCCTAACCTAGGCTCCTATCGTCGGGATGTAAACAAACCACATAACCACAAAATGCATCAAATAATATTTTGTTATGTACTTAATATTAAAACATACCCCATAGGCCTAACTGTAAAGTCAACACAGTGTTTTAATGAAATATTTTGGCATGCAGGGTATACACACTACACAGCTTAGTATTTACTTCACTTTAGTCATTTTATTCATGCTACATATTTTGCCAGATGCACTTGGGGAGCCTACAAGTTCAGCAACTCAACTCCTAGCAAGTGCATCACATCTGATCTACCCCCACTGCTCGGTGTGTCCCGCTACACGAGCCAAGGGATGGTTGCTATTGGCCGGGTGACACAGCAGCCTTCAAACTATTTGAATCCTCTATTGGAGAGTCGTTTGCGGGCAACCATTGGCTAGCCTCGTTGAAGGGTTCCAGTGAGAGCCTTGTGAATGGGAGAATTTGTCTTCAATTTTATCTCAAGAATAGCAATTTTGGTGCGTTTTGTGATTCACACATCGCAATGTGTGAGTGGATTTTTTTTTTTTTTTTACGAATTTCAGGGTCCGGTGGAGAACACTGCATAGTCAACTGTATAATCTGCAAGAATGTAGGCCTATAGACCTACTCTATACATCACGTGACCATTTCAACATGATGTCTGCAATTAGCTTTAATTTTTTTTTTTAAAGTCCGAAATTGCATTACCTACCATTTTAATTTTTGTGAATGGTTCCTGGATGACAAACAAACAATATGCCTATTGATAATCTACGAATGTAGGGCTGTCCATGTAGGCCTATGCTTTCTTGACAACTAGGTAAAGTTTCATAAAAGGGCCTTCATCGGATACTTCCTGGCTGAGCAAACAGCTATTTGATAAGTGCCTAATGTGTTCTACAAACATGTAGGCCTACTCGGCACACTCATAAGCACTCAAATTAAGATGTACAACACTATGCAGAAAAATTGAAACAACAGACAAGAATTCTAAAATGCGCATGACAGATATTTTAATGACAACATACAACAAACAGAATTGCTTTATGAAATAAACCCCACTATTCACCATTGTTAAGCGTAGGCCCTAAAGTAAATGCGACGAAAGCAACCCATTCTTTTTCCCGTTACGTCGATTTTACGCGTAACCATGGTATATAGTAGGCCTAGGGTTTATTACATAGGCCTACTCAAATTCTGTTTGTTGTAAGTTTTTATTTATTATTTATTTATTGGGTACTTGTTCATTAACGGGACCCCCTCCAAAAAATGTAAAAAGGGGACCAATTAACAAAAAATTGAGGGGGGTCCCATTAATGAACAAGTACCATTTTTTGTATTCTGTACTTATATCCTTGTTGGTTCTAGTGTGAAAAATGCCTGTCGGCTAGTTAGATTGGAGAAGGGTTGACAGGTTGGGAAAGAAAAGAAAACATAAATCCCATGTTTGCATGTAGTTAGCTGATTTTTAGTGGCCACCATCTGCCTGATGAGTCCCAGAAGGACGAAACGCGTCATGGATTAAGGTAACAACTTTAAATTAGCTTCAGTTGTCATCAGCAGGTGAAAAGTTTTGTCGCCCCCAGCCCTTCAGGCTGGGATTTATGTTTCCTTTGCTTTCCCAATCTGTCAACTCTTCACCAATCTTTTATATCCTTGTTGTTACATTCAACAACAAGAAACGGCGTCGACGCTAGCAAATATTTTGCTAAAACACTTAAAATCTATGTAGAAATCTCGTGCCGCGAAGAGCTTTGCTGAAGCACGTGAAACTATCACGGCACATGTAGTATCTGTGTAATATCTCTGTCATGTGCATTTTAGAATTCTCGTATGTAGTAGTTTCAATTTTTCTCCAGAGCGTTGTACCCCCCTCTTAATTTGAGTGTTTAAGAACGTGTAATAATGCCTGTCACGTGAAGACTCTTACACAAGATTGCCAACAACAAAACTGGGTAAAAATGAGCAGCTAGTAGATTGGGGAAAAGCACTTAAGAGTCAACTAGGCTATAGCCTACCTATTTGAAACTTTTGTGGGAACTTTTCCTGCTTCCAGTTGTCATCTGATAGATATGCAATTTTACGTCATTGTCAAACAAGGAGATGGTCACTCTTCTATAGTGAAAGATTACTAAACATTATTTCGCAATACGCACAAATAAATTCCGAAAATTACCAATTTTGATGATTTTACAAAAATCCAAAATCCTAAAAATCCATTTTTATTTATTTTGACTTTTTTGTGACGGTTAAAATAAATGTGCTTAGCTATTGAAGACTGTAGGTATATATACATGACCATAACATGTGTGCAAAGTGTAGTAACAACCTGATAAAAACTGTCTTCAGGAAAAGTTCCAGAAAAAAATTGCTGGTATTGCAGACTCTTAAAAGATTAAAGTAGGGCTAGGCCTGCCTAACACTAGTCACAAGAACTATCCCTAGAGGTAGCCATTGTGTTATTTCCATGTATGCTTACCGGTTTGTAGGCGATAGGCCACATCACGTAGCGAGAATAACATCCTCCCATCTTGCACATGACGAGCTGCCTCTGGACGTTATGAAAACTAAAACAAAAAAACAAAACAAAACTATAAAATTGAGGTTTGTGTTTCGGCAAAGAAGACACTAACAGCTTACGTAGGTAGGGCCTACCCACCTATATTTGGTAGTTTAATCAATGGTTTGCATGACACTTGGTTGGCAAGTATAGACCTACAGGTAGCCCCCCCCAAAAAAAAATGTTTCAACTAGGCACATGCCGCCGCCGGGTTTAATGTGTCATCAATCATCATCTTCGGCCGCTGGCCCCACCCGAGAACAATGGAAACTTCTTTCCAGTTTTGTCATTTAGGCCTAGCGGTTTTGCCACTAGATCTAGCGAAAGTCAAAATGTGTGAAAATATAAAATTGAGACTCGCGTTGATATCTAGCTGTTTCCCGCTTTCAAAACAGCTGTAAACTAATGAATAAGGTTGATAAAAATCACTAAAATATGCATTAAAAATTACAAAAATTGAGGGACCGCGAGCATAGGGCGTAAGTGACAAAAAACGAATCTGAGATACGAGCAGATGCGGCGGTGGCAACATTGGCCGGTAAAGCTAGAAGCCACGCGTAGACAACTGCATAGTAAATTAATACATATTCGTTCAGTGTGGCGCTATCTGTGTTAGGGATGCACATCGATACTTTTTTCATTATCGATTATCAAAATGGTAATGTCATTATCGAATCCATATTACCAACAAAGCCTGTTTCGACCTATAAGTGGAACCTCAAGTGTGGCAAGTGTAAGTCAAAACAATACTATCACGTTCCGTTTGATGCCTCGCTGTCTTCGATGTCATGTGTTTGGCTTCCGTTATCGACTGATAGTCCATTCATTTCCAATTGTAAATCTCGAGTGTGACACCATCATGCCAGGCTGTGCATGGCACATCGTGAGATAATCTCAGTCTTCAGAGTTTTGGTTTGTGCCACTATTGACCAATTATTTGATATTTCAATAATCGATAATGAATTCTGGTTATCGATTATCGAAATTATATCCATTATTGATTATCGATCAATTATCGTGTGCATCCCTTATCTGTGTGCAAAATTTCGTTTTCAAACATCGGCCTTAACCCCTCAGCTGTTTATGCCGTAGGACGTTCATGCTAAATGGCGTCCGTACTGTGCATGCCGTAAATATACACGCCGCAACACTTCCCACTAGGGTACGTGTGTCTGTGTATGCCGTATATATATACGTGGATTATGACCAGCAGCAGAGGTCTTCATTCTAGAGCGATTTTCGTTCTGTTATGTTGGTGGTAGATCATTGATTTTTCGAGGATACCCCAAGGGGAATAGAAGCCTGTTACTTCATATGTGCATAGTGGCGTCGCCTAGGGGTTGTTTAAATATATCCAGAACATGTCGGTTATTTTAGATTCAGATAGGCCTATAGTTTGGAGGGTGAACTGAATGATTTAATTAATTACACGATAAAAAAAATTATTGAGATAGGGCCTACTTGCAAAAATGGCAAAGTAGGTAGGCCTACCTCATGATAGTTTTACCTCCAGGATAAATAAGAGTAGGCCTACATAGTTCACCTCAAAATTAATACACAGGGGAAGAACAACTTCTGAAAATAAATTCCACAGTTAAGGGGTTAAGACTGTTGGCCGAGTTCGAGAAAACCAGCTTTTTACGCAGAATGTAGAGATTTAGTCTGGATCACTTGGAAGCTCTCTTGTTTGTCCTAACGTGTTATGGTTTGCACCAAAATGTTAAGAATTGCACTAGGGCCTATCAGAGCACATTTTACAATAATTATTGCTCTTTTATGTTAATAACTGACCAGAATGAGCCACCAGATAGGTAATTTGTGGTAATTTCACAATCTTGAGGGGAAAAATATGATAATATGCTCTGATCGCGACATGTGTTCATCCCTTTTTAACATCGTCCCAAATATTAAAATTTTTTGGGTGAAAATCTGAGGTCAAAACTCGAAAAGTGGCTCGAACAACTGTCATAAGAGATCAAATTGAGCGGGAAATCGGTGCGCTAGGCCTCTTAGCCTAGCATAGCGAAGTTTTAACAAAAAAATCGAAGAAGATCCGGCTACATAGCCTATGATGCTTTTTTATTTCGGGTCGTTAGTAAGAGCTTTGGGTTTCCAAAGGTGAGCCTAGACCTAACAATTGATGAATCTTGTTCAAGGCTACCCGGTAAGCCAAGGCATGCCTAGGCCTAGGTAGGTAAATGGGGAATACATTAGGTAGGCCTACTACTCTCTTGACAAATAGGCCTAGGCCTAGGCCCTAGGGTAGGCCTACCAGGGGCCTATGACCTAGCCTAGCCCTAGTCTAGCTAGTAGCAGGGTGTCTACAAATTTTCCAATACAAAATTCCCTGACTTTTCCAGGTTTTCCAGATGGAAAATTATATTTTTCCAGACTGCAAATTTGGCTTTCCCATAGATTATAATGGAGGAAAAATGGTTTACAAATTCGATTTTGATTTCGACAAATCGTATTTATAAACATTTATTTTTTCAAGTTTTGGAGATATTTGGAGGGGAAAGGGACAATCAAGAAATCACTTGGACAATGGCCATAATTAATGTACAGATTAATATGCCTTTCATTAGGCCTAGTAGGTACTAGAACAGTATTATGAATTAAACAAACATATTTTTACTAACCCCAGTCTATTTAGGCCTACCTAGATAGGCCTACAGCTCTTATTTCATCTTCAATTAAACTAATCTTTTCTTGTGTTTCGGAAAGAAGTTTTTCCTTTCTTTCAGAAAGCTCTTTCAAATGTAGAGCTTTCCTTTTTTTATTTTGCTGTTCATTTGAAAGTAATTCTTTTTCTAGCTGTTTCTTGTGAAGAGCCTCTCTCCATCTAGGCCTAGCACTAAAATTTTTGACAGAGTGTCTCAGTTTTGTAGTTATGACTAGTGAATCCAATCCCCCTCCTGCAGTTATTGAATCAAAGACTATTCGCTGTGCTACAAGCGACTCCTCTTTCAGATTTTCTACTAGACAATCATCATTGACAGAAAAACCCCTCTCAAGAGTTGCATTGCCATGAGACAAGATTAGAACCATTTTCATGAAGTTAGTCAGTGCATTTGTGGCATAGCCTTTCATAGCAAGTTGGTACCGGTACAGAACATGGTCTAAGCGTTCAGTAGCCCTATTAAACGTTTTTAAAGTTTCCTGAACTACATCATTAGTAGAGAATAAATTGTAATCTCTAGTAATAGAATCTGCAGCAATTCCTGTAAGAAATTTGTTGTTTACTAGTGTTTCAAAAGCAATCTTTACTCTGGCACGACCAACATTTACATTTAGTAAAGATGAAGAACTGAGACAGGATAAACCTAGGCCTACTAAGTAGACCTAGGTAGGCCCTAGCAACAACTTTAATGATTTACTTGATCTGACTCTAGCCTAGCCTACTGTAACAGCCCTGCTATTAATAATTTGGTAAAAATGCTGTAGGCTAGGCCTATAGCGCATCATGAAAAGTAATACTCGCTACAGGGGGTGGGGGGGGGAGGGGGGGGGGGGGGAGAGGGAGGAGCGTGAATTTTAGTTTCAAATGTTGTTTTTTGTGAGTGGCGCTATACGGCATAATAATCAATAATTTTCAATGTGGATGAGCTTTCCTAGAACTCATTAACTTATACCTAGTAGGCCTAGGCTAGCTAGGCCCTAGGCGGCCTCGTGTGAAGCGCTGACCCTAGGGTTATAGTCTTTGGCCTAGGCTAATCTTTAATCTTAGAATAATTATGTATACGTGAATTAAGTAACATATTTTCATTTTTGATGATAGGCGTAAAGAAAATGACAGCATTTACCGGTCAGAAACTGCAATATATCTTGACAGAATTCGGAACCACGATCGTAACAAGAAGAAAGAAGTGAGGTTAGGGTTGTGCATTTGCATAACGTCTCGCAGTTTGTCATGCATCTGGTAGACAACCGCACTGCCTTCTACACGTGCTTACGAGTTTCTAGCACTAGCGCGTATTATGAAAATAAGAAAATTTTCTAAAATCCCTATTTCAAGTTTAAGATTCAGATAAACATTATATGAAAAAGTGGTATTGATCGTAGTGGCAAGCATTTTACATGTAAACTATATAATTTAAGTAAAACTGAAATGCTTTATAGAAACCAATCAATAAATAAAAAAATAAAAAAAACTAGTAATGCCACTTTTCTTGTAACAATATTGTACTTGTCACCGAATTGCGATGTAATTCAAATCAGTTTCATAGCAGGCATACGATGCTCGTTAGAAACACTTGTTGGGAAATTTCTAACTCATATTTAATTATTCAAATTTCTAACTCATAAGACGGAACACAACCCCGAATTAATCCAAATATCGTACTGGACCGGTGTTGAATTCGGTTTCCTGCTTGCCAGCCAGTCTTAAACCACAGATAATAGAGAACTGTTATCTGTGACTAGACCATCGAGCTAGTAACGAAATAACTACTCGATGTCATATTTAAATAAGCCTATTGCTATTGATCAAAGGTGTGCATGACGGGAGTGAATTTTGTTTTTAAATTTCTTGTAATGAATGAATGTCCCTCTGCAGATATCTTACTAGGTATTAATTTAAGTAGTAACTTAACGCAAGTTTATTAACGAGTTACTTTTTTCTTAGTTATTTAGTTGATACTTGGTTACTTTTAATATTAAATAGGTCGAACTTCTGATAAACGTTCTTATTTTAATGTATTTTATACTTTACATAAGGTACGTACGTTACATGTAAAATTAATTTTTGTCGTATTTGTACAGACTAAACTTTAAAGATTTAACAATAATAAGTCAATGTGATTCACGACAAATAAGTAGATCCTGCTCTCGAAACTTCTAAAAAAGCTAAATTCCTTTCCGTCAAATTAAGTTTTGAGCACGATAAAACAATAAAACTCAACCCGGTAAAATTCAAATAAAAAAAGAGTAACTACATATTCCAGCAACTTAACTTAAACTACGTACTTTTTTTGGCAAGCTACCTAGCTTTAAGTAAGCTCCCATTTTCAAGTAAGTATGCTATGGCCAATGCATGGGGTTAGTCTTAGACTTCCTTTTCCTTAAAACCCACGCAACACGGGCAAACAAGCCAAACGATCGACGTCCTGTTCCCGACTGTGAGGACTCTAGCCAAATCAGCGAGTTTGAACAATTGTAAAGGGAATGTCCGAGGGCTGATTGAGAGAACTCAACCCTTGCGTATTTTAAAACGTAGGACAAACCTTTCAGTCAGGATTGCCGGTGACGGGATTCGAACCCGTGTCCTCCCGAATTAGAGTCCCACACGTTACGCATGAGTTACCAACTTCCGTACATATGAAGTGGCAGCAGCGTTTTTTTTTTTTTTTTTTTTTTTTTTTTAGTTTAAACATGTGTTTATGAACACACGAGTTATCACAAATTTCACTCTAACGTTAATAAAGAATAAATCTATGTTATCCAGTACGTGTATTACCAAATTAATTCACTGATTTTGAATAACAAATTAGTGAAATCGCCTAAATTTACTCTTTTTTGGTCAAATCTGGGAATTTATTCAAAGTACAGATTTTTTAAACTCAAATTTGCGTACTGGATATCAACATTTAAATCAATGTGGACGCGCAGGTAGGTTTTATCGTATGATAAACGGTTTGGTGGGAATTTCCAGAATTGAAATCCATGTTTTGAATTTCCCATGTTTTTGACGTTTTGAACATGTCTCGCAATGGATCTTTAAGGCTTATTTTTTACAACCATTGCGGATATCAATATAAAAGTACTTTATTTACTTTTTTAAAAAAATTTGGTAATTATATTACCAACCGTTTAGCAGAAATCATCAACACCTGAGTGCGCGTATTTGAGTTGGGCCAAGCTCAAAACTAACTAACTTATTGTGGTTACGATAATACAATTGTATTTAGATTCTACCCACTCAGTTATATAACTGATTTTCAGTGGGGGAGAGTAAATCAAAGCGACTAAGCCAACCCTGTAGGCCCCGACGCAATCGACGAGTGAGCGATAACCAACCAAAGATCGATATTTTGAATAGGAAATATAGCAATCAGTGGTATGGACAGTGCGAACACCCGCGGATCATCGCCAGAATCTACAAGGCTGATTCAGAACAACTCTCAATTATGAATTTATTATGTGCTTCGTTGCTAGGACGGCTCCAAAGTCACCATTTACAAACTCCTAAGACAAGAACTGATGGACTTTAGTCCAAATCAGAAGTAAAAACTTCTGACTTTGGCGGGACTCGAACCCAGGACCTTCTGCATTGGAAGCAGATACGCTAATAACAAGACCAACGAGCCACACAACAAGACCAACGAGCCACACACAAGACCAAAGAGCCACACACAAGACCAACGAGCCACATGATTAATTATTGAAGTTGAATTAGTATCACCTACAACAAACAGGTTCTTACAAAAAATATGCAATAAAAAAAATAAAATCTTAATATCAACAATAACACCATACGGGTTTTATAACCAATAACGATTTCGAAAACGACCCCTTGTTATTGCTGATCAAATAAAACTTTTATACATAATGATTTATTAAACGTATTATCCAATTCAATTATAAACTGATTTACAGAGGGTAATAAATAAAGCTTAGACTAACACCAAAACAATGATAACATTTTTCTTATGAAACATTATTTATGTGGGTATGTGTAACATAAGGGTTTTCAAATACGTAATTTATTTGCTGAAATAACTGTAACTGCACAAATCATACTTAGCCTTGTGACTTGACAGCATCGTAAGATCCTGAACCTATTATGAATAATATTGTGTTTGTTGATAGGTGTTTACAAATATTATACATACATATTACATAGGTTTAGTTTTGTTAAGGTATCATTATTTCAAGTAAATACGCAGATTTGCGCAACTTGCACAAAATGACAATGAAATCACTGAATCTCCGTGTATGTATGTACGTGTTACGTGTTGTTTTGTCGTCCAATTTTTTTTGTGTAAAACTTTCACATCATACTTATAAAATTAATAAACTAAAAAAATTAACGATATCAACGTCATTGTGTGTACATAATGTGGATCTTGTAACTCGTTTTATGAATACACTCTCGTTGTGGAACGCTATTCATTTTCCTTCAGTTAATGATCGGAAATTTGTGCAAACATTGCTAAAAAATTCAAATATTCCTACTGGGCGTCGTAATGTTGTTTGATACCTGGGCTTCTCCGTCGCAAAAGCTATTTAAAATTGCGTTATTTAACCCATTATAGGGCAAAAGATTGGGACCCAAAAAAATGATTTTTACCTAAACATTTGTGATATTTTTAATGTTTTTAAAAAAATCCTTGATTTTCTAGGAAAAATATTCGGATTTTGGATTAGGAACGTATAATCAAATTCAGTTTTAAAAATTGATTCACAAAGGGCAATAAAATAAATTAGCTTAGACTAACACCAAAACCTGATCAATTTTTTTATGAAAACCTGATATGTGGGTTTGTAACACAAGTGATAACAAATCTTTAATTATTTGTTGAAATTACTAAACAAATAATACTTTGCCTTGTGAAAATGACAGCATCGTAAGACCGGTATTAAAGTATCAGCCTTGTTCATTTTTCTGAACACGTTATTTATTGTTTGTAAATAGGTTTTAACAAATATCATAAACACCATAGGTTTAGTTTGTTTAGATTTCATTCATGCAAATACGCAGATTTGCTCATTTTGCACCAAGTAACATTGAATTTACAAAATTCCCCGGGCCAAACCTTCCGGACCAACGCTTTCAGCAGTCAGGTCGCACAAAAATGTCAACACTCCCCGCCGAGTCCCCGCCTTTTATCGAATTCTTGGATACCCCATCTATTGTGTCTGGCATGTAATGATTTTAAAATCATTAGTGAATTGTATTAAAAGCTTTAAAAAAATAAAGCAGAGAACAAAACAATTCTTTTGGTTGCTTGGATCGAACGTTGGAGCAGAGGAACAAAAAATAATCCAATACGGTGGAGCTTTTTCAAGATAGCGGATTTTCCCATGGACATTAAAATGTTTCTATCAATAGAGGATGCAAATAATAAAAGAGTGGAAAATATATCTTTCGGTCACATTGACCACCTTGTTATTGCAGAAAAAAATTAAATATGGTGCAGTTTCCATTTCAGTTTATAGCGGATTTTCCACAGGACCAAAATGATATATTTATAAATAGGGTTTGCACATAGCATCAGAGAATAACGCCTGTTAAAGCAAAACATGAAAAGTTCAATTTGGCGGATTTTTTCTCTCAAGATGACGGATTTTCCCTAAGAGGAATTAAAGTTTTTGGTTCAGTGACATCCACTGACATATTCCACAGGTTTAATTGAGGAATAGGGAATATTCCACTTCCGCCAAATACTGTACGAATAGATTTTTTAGAAGGAGTATTTCGTCCCGATTACAAATATGTACTTTGTTTTTCCGTGAAATAATAATCCAGTGATTTATAGCCGTTTTAAAAGCAGCACTTTTTTAAAGCGGCAAAAAAGAACTGTGTTGATCCAACGCCGTCTGGATAAACATACATCCAGACCAAAGATGTTGGAATAGTATTATAGTAGGATCGAGATATACATCAAGACGGCGGTGTTTTAAACAAAGCAGCGCCTAGCGTAGCCCAAGGTCCTCTAGATCTCCGCCACCTGGCGGAGGCTCGTCTAACTCGCTCGTGTGGCCTAGAGAGTTAGACGATCCTCCGCTAGGCGGAGATCCAGCAGACCTTGGCGTAGCCTACAGTAATGTAAACAGATGGCGGACATTTTACATTTAACGCCTAGCCAGAAAACGAGAAAAGTTGACATTGCAATCAAAAAACAAAACTGTAACAGTCCTAGGTCTAGGCCTAGACGTAGAAAATTATTTATAATACAACAGTCTAGGCCAATCGTTCCTGTAGGATATAGGCCTTGGTATGTGAATACTAAAATTACTCACTTGACAAGCTCTAGGCTTAACTTGCCAACCCTAGGCCTGCACGTTCATGTTCTGTCACACATCCCGCACAAAAACCCTACTTTGATGACTTATTAAAGCCTATTGTAGATAAAGAATACCATGATAGTCCTAGGCTATGCAAAAATTCAAGACAAAATGCTCGTTTTTCTTTATCACAATGATCTCGCGAAATCACCTGTCACATACGAAAAAAGAAAAACAAAAGACGGTGAAAATGTACATCGCTGTGGAGTTGTTTGTGTTGAGCGGATGGGCGAGCACCGCCGTCTGTATGTAAATAAGTACAAATATACGTACATTTAGTTTCCAATTGGCCTTGACTCAACACAGTTATGACGTAGTACCGTCCAAAGATGGCGCGCGCTCGTTTTTGGCGCGCAAACTGGGGGTCCAATTTACTTCTTGTTTAAATTACACAAAAAACATTGTTTTTAAATAAAAAAAAGTGCAGTGACTATTAAGACATGACATAATTAAAATAAAATATAAAATATAAAGTGGAATATTCCTTTGGGGTTCAGGGTTTACCAAAATAATATCTTTCTACCTTGTATGTCTAGTGATTGAAGATATAAACGTTTACCTAAAGGAATTGGAAAGAAAATTCAATTTTCCTTTGTGTGCATCGGATTTGGGAAAACCCTTCTTTCCTATCATTTAATTAAGATACATAGTTGCTGGTTCTTTTTATGATGACTTTAATATTAGATCGATGCGGCAATATACAAAATGCCACATGCTTCTTTTAGCATATTAAAATGTATACAATTTTATCTAGTTATTAGCATGCACCAAATGGAATTTATCTCTATGGCCACACAAACAGAATACACAAGAATATTTACAGTTGTAGGCTTGTAGCAATGAATATTTTTTACACTTTCTGAAGAATCGTAAAAACGGATTTCCGTGGTCAATAATTATTTGGTAAAATAAAAAAATGAGACAAGTTGGCTGTCACCCCAAGAATTACGTTTTACCACAAACTTTAGAGCATAATACGACACGTACATGCGAGATAAAAAAATCTTGAACCTGTTATTTTTACGGATTTTTAAAGCTATTTGATCCTAAAATTTGCTAAAATTTGCGTCTTAATTAATTTTTTTAATTGGTTTAAACCTGCTTATTATTGGATTCACATAGATATAGAGCATCAAACCATTCTAAAACTTTTATTTTATAAATTGGGTCTGTGCACAAATATTCAATAAAAGACACAAAAATATGTGTTCCAAAATTACACCTTTTCATGGCAATCAGCATGTTTTGACCAATTAACTTGCACAAATTACAGAAACATATCTAGGTACCCGTTAGGGCGCCGCAGCCAAGCCGTGGCGCGCTACACACTCAAGCACCTTATACAGCAAGCAGAGTTGGGGTAATTTCGAGGTGTTACCCAGCCGTCATGTAACGTGATGTGGACTTGAAAACTATCAAAGTTGAGAGGATTTAGGTACCTGACTACACATGCCAAATTTTATTGGGGTACGACCATTCCTTCTTGGTGAAAAAATGGCTTGAAACATGCTCAAAATCACTTTAAGGATGTTAGCTACTACTGTTTCTACTGCTACTACTGCTACTACTACTATCTAATTCGTCAGTTTCAATCGGCCCACGATTCTGACCAGACGGGTGGGGCTACAATGTTCATATTTTACATGGACTTTAAGGTTATAGCAATTTAGTATCTTTTGAAAGAAAAAGTTGAAAAAGTTTGCGGGAAGGCTTCCAAATAAAGGTTTGAAAATAAGCATTATACACTAGGCATACAATCAACAAGTAAGTATAGTAACTTGACACTTGTTGACGGTATAAGCAGAGTGAGGCGGGAAAGTGCGACACGTAAACAAATGGCGGACATTTTAAATTTTGCTTCTATGTGTGAAACGAGTAAAGTTGTCAAAACAAATCAGAAACCGCCCAGATGTAGAAAATTATTTATAATACAACAGTGTAGGTCTAAAGTTCCATTAGGCTTTAGGACTAGATAAAATTAATACTTACATTACATGTTTGACAACCCTAGCCAACCCTAGGCCAGCACAACCTTGTTTTGACACACTTCCCGCACAAATAACTAGTTTTGATTACTAAAAGCCTAATGCAGATAAACAATAGTATGATTGTCCACCTAGGCTATACAAAAATGTACGGAAATAATACACCTATTCTTTTCTTTCAATGATCTCACGCAAAACTCCTGTCACTATATAAAAACGAAAACAAAAACTGTGCAAATTTTCAATGTTCTTTTGATAATCTGTTGATTTACATGGCTGTCGATGCAGTGAAAGGTGTAAAATAACATTAGTTGTGCGCTTGTTGTAGCATGGGAAAAGTTTTAATTGGATGTGAGTTGCCTAGACTTAACCAGTCCTTATACCGTCGTTATACCATGGTTATACCACCTTAATTTACCCAGGACACATGAATCCGGGTCTAGATATTTTACATCCTATTGTTATTGCTAATACCATAGAAATTAAATCAACTTTGATAAAATTATTTTATTTTTACAAATAATTTTGCAATGGAACTTGAAAAAGTAATGAGATCACACACATAACAAAAACTTGTAGAAATACAGCCAAACCTTACACACTCAAAAGAAATGAGATCTAAAAAAAGGGCCAAGCTCATCTACCCTTCCACATTTGCGCATTCTTAATTCATAAACGTACAGTGTTCCATAACAGCATCCTCGAAAAGCTTGGCAAAATAAAATTTGCATTTTATTTCGTTTAAATTAATTAGAAAAAAGAACTTGGATGAACTATGACGTTTAAATTATTAATCGCAAATTCTATTTTGCCAAGCTTTTCGAGGATGCTGTTATGGGACACTGTACGTTTATGAATTAAGAATCGCAAATGTGGAAGGGTAGATGAGCTTGGCCCTTTTTTTAGATCTCATTTCTTTTGAATGTGTAAGGTTTGGCTGTATTTCTACAAGTTTTTGTTAAGTGTGTGTAAATGATCTACAGGAAAGGCCGTAAAGTACGTCAATGATGGCTAATATTTTTTGGGATCAAAATCCTCCAAGGTCACGGGGCATAAAGATCCCCCTCTGCTGTTTCTCATGGGAGATTTTTGCCGATGGGACCTAGCTCGAAAATTACCAATTATGGAATTCTATTCCGGATAAGGATGTACCAAATAGTTATTTGGATTCTTCGTAAACTCTAAATAAGTTTACCTAATGAAATATATTTTTTGAGTTTAGAGGGTGAAAAGCCCTTTAAGGAGTTCCAAAATCCATTAATTCGGCGTGGTGGTGGGGGGGGGGGGGGGGGGGGGGCGGGCTCCAGCAGAGTTTTTGGGAAAAGGGACCAAGCACAGAGTGTTTAGGGGGCGGAGCCTCCCAACACAATTGAGGAAAACAGGTTTTTAGAGTGTGTTTGGCGCGTTCTCGTCAAAAATAAGTGGGCAAAGTGCAATACGATATCAATGTATTTTTTGTACAGTAAAACTATAAAACTTAAAAAAGGGATTGGAATAATGACGAGATAGAATACGTTACAACAAAACAACAATTTTGGGAAATTGTCGAAATTGTTGGTCATTACTCTTCTGAAGTGGGGGGGGGGGGGGGGGGGGAGGCGAAATTCCCTGCCCCCCCTTCCTATGCGCCTGACCTCATACAAACATCTTCAATGGAATACATGCGTTGGATCAACGCTATTGGACAAATTGTTAAATGAGGGCGTTTCAATTAAAACGAGACGACAATAAATGGCTATTACAATGCGCAGCTATCATCATTTTTTCTGAAATCTCAGTCCTTGTCCTACTGTACAAGAGTTTAGTTTGGAGTCATCATGCAAGTGTTGGCAATGTTGATTGTGGGGCTGGTGGTTGTACTACAACTGCCTAGTGAAGGTAAGATGCGCTGAGTTACAATATTATTATTTACTAGCTAAAATCCTCGTCTACTGTACCAGGGACGCTAGTTTGAGTCTCATGAAATCTTGGCAATGTGATGTGGGCTGGGGTTGTACTACAGCTGCTGTGAAGTAAGATGCGCTGAGTTACAATATTATTTTTTTAACCCTTGCTTTTCACACGTTTGTAACCAGGTAATGCTGTTTGAGTATTGCTCCTCAGTTGCTGGCCTAAAAAATTCCTACTGGTTGTTGTTGGTTTTACATGAACTTTAGGCTGGATTACCGATTGAGAAGGTTAGGTTGCCAATGTTTGAGTGAGGGTGTCACGGTGGCTTGAGGGCATAAGATACACAGGAATACCCGCTCTGCTTGAGTATTGCTGTCTGGGCAATGGCTCGAGGAGAGGTTGGGATTGATTCCCAGGTAGATTCATGTGATATGGGGATTGGGATCGAGGTTGGAGGATGTGAGATCCGAAAGCGTCTGGGAGCTGGAGGTGAGGTTCTCCGTCTATTTTGGTTATAGTTGATTTTGAGGGGAATTGAGATGAGGTGAGAAGTAATGGAGTATTATGACAGATTACTAGACGAGGGAAGTGTTCCGCGCTTAAGGGGTTATGATCGTTATGGTATCGTGGATGGGTTCTACACTCTGACCTGTCTGTCCTGATTATGGGCGCAGATGCGTGGGGAGAGGAGTGATGTTGATTGAAAGATTGTTCACTCAGTGGCAAGATTGGTTTGCTGATCCACGAAAGTCTGATTATTCTGGTTGCTAGGATCTGGCCACTGATGCTTTCGGTTAGCACGCGTTTAATATTATTAAAATACTAGCTAAAGTCCTCGTTCTACTGTACTAGAGTTTAGTTTGGAGTCATCATGCAAGTCTTGGCAATGTTGGTTGTGGGGCTGGTGGTTGTACTACAGCTGCCTGGTGAAGGTTAGTTGCATCGAGTTACAAATGTAATCATATCATAATCTATTTTATCGTTTTATTGGACAAATGGGTGGTAGTCAAAATGTCAGTCTAACTATAGTTTCTTGTGGGACTGGTAGCTGTGCTACAGATTTTAGTCATCTTCATTTACCTTCTAAAATATAGGTTTGAGTGCGATACAATAGCCTTTAGATCGAGTGTAAAATTTTTTAATGCGCATATATTTTAATGAGTCTACTTTTGAAATTAAGATACGGAAACATACATTACCCTTGTTAGACCAGTGTTAGAACATGCATTTCAGTTTGGGATCCTTGGTACAGGAATGCGAAGTAATAAAATTGGAACAGGTTATCAGAAAACAGAATAAGGGTTAATAGCTAGAAGATACGGATTTGAATGTGACACGAGTAGGAGATCCCCCCAAATACAAAAAATTGTAAAAAAAAAAAAAAACGGTAGCCAAGCTCTCCTTCAAAAGTCTTTGGCTGTGAATGTTGTGAGATATAGAATTTGAGCCAATCTTTTCATTCTTCCTGCCTAGTTTCGCATAAAAAAAGAAAGATCATTTCGCCTATTGACGAGCCCCAAGCCAACCATTTTCGTGGTAAAAAAAGTAAAAATTTTAAACTCAAAAACATTAAAAAATACTTGGCTAATTTGGTTCATTATGAGAACTTAAAAAAATTAAGGACAAAGTAATTTTTTTATGATTTTGAGTTTAATTTTTTTACTTTTTTTACCACGAAAATGGTTGGCTTGGCGTTTGTCAACAGGCGAAATGATATTACTTCTTTTTAGTGCGAAACTAGGGAGGGAGAATGAAAAGATTGGCTCAAATTCTATACCTCACAACATTCACATCCAAAGACTTTTGAAGGAGAACTTAGCTGCCGTTTTTTAACAAATTTTTGTATTTGGGGGAATATCACATCTTTTTGCTGTTTGTTTCATATCAAGGTGTGAAATTCTTGTAAACGAAAATTCAAAGAAAGAGGGAAATTTCAAATGTTATTTTCTGTCTAAATTGCTCAAATGTACGGCTTAGACGGAGTTTGATTCACTTTTCAAATACGTAACTAGATATCAATACATTTCGGGTGAAGCAAATAAAGAAACGATTTCTTACCAAAATTAAATTAAATAGTTTATTATACTCGTCTTTTGTAAGAATTAAATTGGTGGCTGCATACCTCAGTTGGTAAGAGCATAGCCCGGACGGCTAAGGTCATGCCAAATTTCATGCTGATAGCTCATTAGGTGCCTTCATGGTGAATGCTGGAAATCAAGGTAAAAATAATATAAACTATTAGGGATGGGGGTCGAAAAAATGTGGATTAGGAGTTTAGAGTTGGCCGATTGAGTTAAAACCCATTAAAACATAAATTTAATAATTTGGACTAATTTGAATAAAAATTCAATTTTGGGTTAGAGCTATGAATTATTCCAATTTTAGGGGATGATTAAGGGGGTGTTGGGGTGGAATATCGCTTTCCTCTCGGCGGATTTTTTTTCATATTATCATGTACCATCATGCCAAATTTCATGCTGATAACTCATTAGGTGCCTTCATGGTGAATGCTGGAAATGAAGGTAAACATAATATAAACTATTAAGGATGGGAGTTAAAAAATGTGGTTTAGGAAATCAGAATAGGCCGATTGGGTTAAAACACATTAAAACATAATTTTAATAACTAATTTAAATACAAATTCAATTTTGGGTTAGAGCTATGAATTATTCCAATTTTAGGGGATGATTTAGGGGGTGTTGGGGTTGGAATATCACTTGCCTCTCGGCGGATTATTGATTCTGATATTTTTATCTAGCCGCATTCCAAATTTCGCGCATGGAGGGAGCCCATGTGTTAGATATATATTAGTGGTTTTGAATTTAAATGGTTTAAATGCTTTTGGCTTTGGTTTTGAAAGCAAAAGTGATTGCGTCTGAGGTACATCTAAGGGTGGTCCAGTTTCATAGTTCTAAGATGTTCCGTTTTTTCTGTTGGCTTTAATTCCTCTCTCCAAGAATTAGCTAATTAACCAACCAACCAGCCACCAGCCAGCCGGGAGGTTTTATACCATGTTTATGCACTTTTTTTAAAACACAGAACGGGTTATCGGATCGGGCTGATTTTTTTTGTAGGTCATGGACCACATATCAGGTCATATACCGAGTTTCAAGATTGTAAATATTTAGGGGCGGCGTGTGCAGATAGCTGAACACCCCCCAACTCGGGTAGGAGTAAACAGGGTCGAGTTCGTCATCGCCTAAACTAGCAGTCGCGTGCGCTTGGCTGCGGGCGTACGACCGTCGACCTAGATGAGACTATGGGGAACTGACAAATGATTTCAGGGTGGATACCTTGGATTTGAGGCGTAAAAAGAACAGGCTCGCTAAATTGTATAATGCATAGGGCATCTGTGCAAAGCATTTTTTTGTTATTACTCTACCATACTAGCATGCATTTTTGAGCATGTGTTATGTTTTTTCAAATTAAATAAATAAATAGCTTTGTCTCCTATCGTTCAAATTCTAAATCTCTGCATCAAAAGATGACAAATATTATTCCAAATATTGACTTCGCACTCTTAAATAACGGTAGACGTGTCTGATTTTGCCATTTCAGGACTAGCCACATGTTGCTCTACGGGAGGAAAATTGTTCAAGTCTGGAAAACGAATAGAAGGTCGATGGTGCTTGGACTGTCAATCCAAACTAAGAGACGAGGATACGTACTGTGGCGTTGGTCCCTGCAACCAAATTGGTTGCGATTGTGAATTTGGATGTCGTCGTAAAAGTAGTGTAAAACAAGGATGTACAATTGTATTTAGTCGGTTCCAAGTTTCTTATACGCGTCAAGCGGATGACGGCTATATTGTCGCTGACGACGGCCATGTTGAAGCTGGTGACGTCATCAGCTCGGCCGACGCTGACGGGGACGGACAGTTGAATCTGGAAGAGGTGCACGCCCTAGTGGTCGACAGGGGGATCTCGACGGAAAACGTCACTGATCTATTCAAGGCCTTGGACAAAGACAATGACCAGTTCTTGTCTGCCTCGGAAATCGATTCGAAGAGTTAAAAGATCTACCAGATCCATACTACAATGTATTGCTGACTATAGTAGTAATTAAATAATGTTGATAAATATCTTGTTTTGAAGTCAGTACTTATAACATTTTGTTACTGAAATAAAATATTTAGTAAAACAGTAACTATTACATTTTTGTGTGGTTTATTGAACCTATTATAAGTACTCTAACCAATACAAAAAATATGTTTGGGCCTACAACACCTTTTGGTCGAAACATAACCTCCATGTTAGGACGTATACATTTATAAACGTACACAATAAATATGCACACATTGTTTTTAAGAGCAATACGTGTAGATTTATAGAAATAATTCCAACGTTTCGGGCAGTTTTCTCTGCCGATTTTCAAGGAAACCTTAAACAATATAAAAACATACAAATCCTAACTAGACATATTAAACCTTGGTTTTATAGTCGACTATGAGGCGGTTATGATGGTATAATACAATACCATTACATAAATTCGTACATTTTGGAACAAGTGTACACAGTAAAACAGGTGCAATATATAATTTCAAGCAACGATGTTTTAAATATTTATTCAACACTCCTTTATCTTCCACTCTAGTATAAGGTAAGATTATTCTGTGAAGTAACGTGTGTTTAATAATTGTTCTTTTCGTCCGCCTATTCATGTACACCATCAACGGTAAGTAAATCATGGGGTCTAGTTGTATTTAAAATATTATTATGCTTATGCTTAAAATTTTTAAACTCGAAATCATAAAAAAATGGCTTGGCCATTGAATTTGGTTCATGGCCAAGAATTAAAAAAAAAAAATTGTTTTTTTACCACAAAAATCGTTGGCTTGGCGCTCGTCAACAGGCGAAATGATCTTACTTATTTTCAAAGCGAAACTAGGGAGAAAGAATAAAAAGCTTGGCTCAACTTCTATATCTCACAGCATTCATAGCCGAAGACTTTTGAAGGAGAGCTTAGCTGCCGTTTTTTTTTTTTTTTTTTTTTACAAATTTTTGTATTTGGTTGGATATTACTTTTTTTGTTGTTCGTTTGCTATCATGGTGTGAATGATGGACTTTGAATGATTAAATTTGTTAAGTTCAAAGTTGTTTTTTGACATTTTTGGGCCCACGGCCCCCCCAAAGATACCCCTTGTGTTTTAAGCACTAGATAATATTTGTAATGGTTAAGAGCATGTTTAATTTCAAGCTTGTACAAATTACTACGCCTGAGTAATTACGCGTTTTGATTTTGATTTTCCCCGGTCCCAATTGCCCGGTTTTGGTTATATGAGGTACATCTGAGTGTGGCCCAAGTTTCAAAGTTCTAGGATGAACCGTTTTCTCAGTATAGCGTATTATTCATAAGAGTACGGAATAACCTACTTTTGATAATTTCGATTTTCTCCGGTACCCGTTACCCAATTTTGCTTTCCATATTCAAAAATGATAAAGAATGAGAGATATCTAAATGTATTCCACGTTTGTAACATCTCAGTTGTAGCGTTTTCTTTAAATGATTCATTTCTTAAAGTTCAGATATGTTTTTTGTTATTTTTTGGCTCATGGTCATCCCCAAATTTAGCCCCTTGTGTTTTGGACGCAAGATATTTATAATGGTTACTAGCATGTTTAATTTCAAGTTTGTACAAATTACCACGCCTTGGTAATTACGCGTTTTGATTATCATCCAAATTTTGATTTTCTCCGGTCCCTGTTACCCGATTTTGGTTTTGAAAGCAAAAGTCACTGCGTCTGAAGTATATCTAAGTGTGGTCCAAGTTTCATAGTTCTAAGATTTACCGTTTTCTCTGTAGGCTAAATTAATATCCACGGAGAACTCCTAGCCAGCCAGCCACCCACCCAGCCACCAGCCAGCCGAAAGGAATTTGACGATGTTGAGAGCCTTTTTTAACACAGAACGAGTTGTCGGATCGGGTTGTTTTTTTTTGATATGTCATGGACCACATACCAGGTCATATACCGAGTTTCAAGATTGTAACTCTTTCGGGGCGGCGTGTGCAGATAGCTGAAAACCCTCCAACTCTGGTAGCTGTATACAGGGCTGGAGTTCGTGTCGCCTAAACAGTCGCATGCGCTTGTCTGCCGGGCGACGACTGTCGCCCTAGATAAACTGTAAGTCCATGTCAAATTTAAACGTTATAGCCACATGCAGGCGCGTAGGAAGTAGGAACTCTTTTTAAAGGGGGTGGGAAACAATAAATCTCTAGCAGAGTTTTTGGGAAAAGGGACCAAGCACGGAGGGCAGACACAATTTAGAAAACCAGGTTTTTAGAGTGTTTGGTGCATTCTAAAAAAAATAAGTAGGCTGAGTGCAATACCAAATCAATTTTTTTTTGTACAGAAAAACTATAAAAATAATGGGATATTGTCGAAATTGTTGGTCATTAATCTTCTGAAGTGGGGGGGGGGGGGGGGCAGGAGAGGCAAATCCCCCCCGTTCCACCGCCCCTTCCTACGCACCTGGCCTCATGCAAACATCTTAAATGGAATACATGCGTTGGATCGACGCTATTGGACAAATTGTAAAATGAGGGCGTTTCAATTAAATGCGCAGTTATCATCATTTATTCTGAAATCTTAGTCCTCGTCCTACTGTACTAGAGTTTAGTTTGGAGTCATCATGCAAGTCTTGGCAATGTTGGTTGTGGGGCTGGTGGTTGTACTACAGCTGCCTAGTGAAGGTAAGATGCATCGAGCTACAAATGTAATCATATCACAAGCTATTTTATCGTTTTATTGGACAAGTGGGTGGTAGTCAAAATGTTAGTCTAAATAAAGTTTTTTGTTGGTCTGGTAGCTGTGCTACAGATGCTTAGTGAAGGCAATGCAATGAGTTTTATTGCGCAGGTACAATACTCTTTTTTTGAACCCTCTGACAAAAAAATCTTTCATGAAACGTTATTTTAGAAAATCGTTTTACTTATAGGGAGGTGAAAGCAGAAACAATATATAAAAAATCTTCGCTCGAAATCAAGTTTAGTACCCAGATCAGTGGTTACACTCTTGTTCCAAAATTTTCCTAATAATGGCTGACAGAGACGTTACGACCCATCTTCCCCTAAAAAAAAAACATTTTTTTCTGTTATATTCAACACTCTCTTACATTTTAGCCATCTTCATTTTACTTCTAAAATATCGATTAGAGTGCGATACAATAGCCTTTAGATCGAGTGTAAAATTTTCTTATGCGATATTAAATGGGGCTACTTTTGAAATTAAGATACGGAAACATACATTACCCATGTAAGACGAGTATTAGAACATGCATTTCAGTTTGGGATCCTTAACAGGAATGCGAAGTAATAAAATTGGAAAATGTTCTCAGAATACAGACAAAGGGTAAATAGGTAGAAGATATGGATTTGAATGGGACACGAAGTAGGAGATAAAGAGTATGGGGAACTGACAAAATGATTTCGGGGTGGGATACCTTGGATTTGAGGCGTAAAAAGGACAGGCTCGCTATATTGTGTAATGCATAGGGCATCTGTGCGAAGTATTTTTTTGTTATTACTCGACCATTCTACCACGCATTTTTGAGCACGTGTAATTTTTTTAAATAATAAATATATAGCTTTGTCTCATATCGTTCAAATTCTCAAAGTCTTCATCAAAAGATGACGAATATTATTCTAAATATTGACTTTGCACTCTTAAATAACGGTAGACGTGTCTGATTTTGCCATTTCAGGACTAGCCGAATGTTGCGGTAGGGGAGGAAAATTGTTCAAGTCTGGAAAACAAATAGAAGGTCGATGGTGCTTGGACTGTCAATCCAAACTTAGAGACGAGGATTCGTTCTGTGGCGTTGGTCCCTGCAACATTTTTGGTTGCAATTGCGATTTTGGATGTCGTCGTCCAAGTATTGTAAAACGAGGATGTAGAATTGAATTTAGTCGGCGCGTATATTATTATACGCGTCAAGCGGATGACGGCTATATTGTCGCTGACGACGGCCGTGTTGAAGCTGGTGACATCATCAGCTCGGCCGACGGTGACAGGGACGGACAGTTGAATCTTGAAGAGGCGCACACCCTAGTGGCCGACATGGGGATCTCGATGGAAAACGTCACTATTCTATTCAAGGCCTTGGACAAAGACAATGACCAGTTCTTGTCTGCCTCGGAAATCGATTCGAAGAGTTAAAAGATCTACCAGATCCATACTACAATGTATTGCTGACTATAGTAGTAATTAAATAATGATGATGATAAATATCTTGTTTTAAAGTCAGTTCTTATTCAGTTCAGTTCTTATTTGTTATTGAAATAAAATATTTTGAAAAACAGTAACTACTCATTTTTGTGTGGTTTATTGAACCTATTATAATTAATGACCTCGAATTCGAACCAATACAGAAAAATATTTTCAGGCCTTTACAACCTTTTGATCGAAACATCATCTCCATGTCAGCACGTATACATATACATACATATATAGGCAAACATTGTGTTTTCGGGTAATACGTGTAGATTTATAGAAATATTTCCAACGTTTTGGGCAGTTCTCCCTGCCGATTTTCAAGGAAATCAAATTAAATTAAACAACATAAAAAACAAACAAAACCTAACTATATATATTTAACAGTTTCAGGACAAGAAACCTGACCATCTTAGTTCGATGACTATATCAAACTTTGTCCAGAGCCTCAAGCTGATCTTCTAATCATGATTATTGAAACTAGGAAAACGCTCAGTTGGACGCGTTGTTGAGCGAGGACCGGTACGTGCAACATGACCCGAGTACGACATTCCCATAAGGCCCACCACACAGTGTAGGCCTAACTGGATATTGACATTGTATTCCAACATCTTTGCATTGTACTAATTTACGTCATGCCTTCTAAAGTGTATCTTTGTATCTTCACTGCCTCCTTCATTTTTTAACATCATTTTTCGAATTATGATTACCAATAAGTCTTTAAGGTCTTGACCGATTTAGCTGAAAATTTGGAAAATAGGAGAGAATGTTGTACTTATTGACCCTGCAAAATTTCATAACGATCGGTACATTTTTATTTTTTAATTTATTTTTTAATTTTTAATTTTTTATAACCAACGATCGGATTTTGTTCAAAAACTATACAACAACCCGCCTAGGTGGTATGTACATGTGTGAAAAATTTCAGGTTGATCAGAGAAACGGTTCTACCTGTATCGAAGCAGTAACAGAAAAAAAACAGACATTCGAGCCATAAGAGTCAAGTGGAGACGCTCGCTACGCTCGCTCAATTATGATTGTTTTTATTGTTTCAATCGTGTATTTGTCTTTGAAAAAACATTTTAAATAAAATTATTATTATTATCATTATTATTTTTAAACTAGAAAATCACGACTGGTCCGGATATATTGTTATTGATTCGATAGACGGATTTTACTCAAATATAAATCTCGCCGCAACCGACAATCCTGACTGAAGATTTTTAAGGTTTTCCTCAGTTGTTAAGAGGACGCAGGCCTGATTTGATGTACGGCGCGTTCCTTGTCCTGCAGCCATATATCATTACATCTGAATACAACTTGGCGTAATTTATAATAAATGTCATCTGTACTCTCCTATCATATAAGATTTTTAATATCTACTAGGAAAACGCTAAAGTCCGCCGCGTTGATGGATGAGCGTTTTTTTTGCGTTTTGTGCGTTTGTTTGCACTTTTCCTTTGCAAGTGCTTTTTGAATGCATTGTGGAGGTGATTGTTGTCAAGTTTCTATTGTTATTTGTTAATTGGTATTATAAACTTCAAAAAACTCATATTAAAACCTTTATTTCTGTAGATTCTGACTAATTTTTTCAACTTTTTCTTTCAAAAGGTACTACATCACCATAACCTTAATGTCCATGTGAAATCTGAACGTTGTAGCCCTACCCGTTTGGTCAGAATCGGCCCAAATGTGACGAAAATATCGCACTAAAAATTGAAAAACTAATATTAAAACCTTTATTTCTATAGATTCTAGCTAACTTTTTCAACTTTTTCTTTCAAAAGGTACTACATCACCATAATCTTAATGTCCATGTGAAATATGAACGTTCTAGCCCCACCAGTTTGGTCAGAATCGGCCCAAATGTCACGAAAATATCGCACTAAAAATCGAAAAAAATCGTAAAAGTACGATATTTATGAGAAATATTTCTTCGATTGTACCCAAAAACAATACACCTCTAAGTTCAGAGAAAACGAAGGTCCGGTCAAATTTTCATCAAGATCGCGTATGCCGTTTGCCCGGAATCGAGCGAACAAACAGACGGAAAAACAAAAAAAAAAACAAAAAAAAAAAAAAAAAAAAAACACCCGAGCTAAATTTTTTGGGGGTCAGGGAAATTGAAGTCTTCGCTTCCGCTCGCTACGCTCGCTCGCTCATCCAATCATGGAACAATAAGAAAATCTGTTATTTGGGTGTTTTTGGCCATTGTGACAGATTCTTAATTTTAGAAAATTGAATTTATTGTTTGTTTTATTTTCAAAAGAAAATTAATTTAATTAATTATGTACAATTACAAATAGATGCGACTAAAATTGTCTGAAAAATTTGAATGCGCTTAAAATAAGCATCCTCTTAATGCGAATGCAAGGGTATAGTCCTCTTACATAGCCTTTGGACATTCACATAATATTTACCCTTACTCCATTATACCTAGTAAGACATATCTGCATTATGTATTTACACAATTCCTCAAAGATTGCAGGCTTTAGACGAAAAAACTAATTATATATAGCAAAATAGTGCAATGAAATGTGCACACTACCTATTTGCCTCGTGTAAATATATTTGTATTGCTTAAAGCTCTTATATCAATGCAAACTGCTATATGATAGCATTAATCTGACGGATTAACGGAACTACATTTTTTAATGCTGAATTTGCTGAATGAATTAGCTAAACTTGCCGTTTGAATGCCGTTCCAAAGAGTTTCTGTTTTTATAATGCGGTGAACCTGAGTTTAATTATGCACTTGTCGTAATCAATAATGTGATTTTTTCACAAAATATATAGTTATCGGTTTGAAAATGTTATTAAATGTTGTTAAATGTTATTAAAAGCAAAATTAAAACTTAACATTTTCACTTTTCAATTTTTTACGTTGTACCGGATTTTGCTCTCCATTTAAACATCCTAATACAAATTGTTCTTGGATGTAAAGTTAATACTTATTAAAAATCAGTCCTGCAGTGGCGGACGCAATCTGGGGGAAAGAGGCGGATGAGCTGGTGTGCGTGTAAATTATTGCTATACCTCCAAATTCGAATTTTGTAATCAGCCCAGGCTAAAATAGTCTTGTAAATCTATAATAAAACCATAAATGAAGCTGTCAAAAAAAAACACAAAGATACTGCATAGGTCTATTCAATAATGTTTAAATGTATAATTAGTTGTTCGGTTATGGTGATGTATTGCTTTCTCAAAGAAAAAGTTTAAATAGTAACAAACACAATATAAATAAACCGTGACATTTGACAGCTGACTTCAGTCACTCTAACGCCCCGACACATCTGTGACATCGTGGAAGACTTTACGACTGCTTCCTGCAAAGTCCCGTCTTTCAAGGGGAGGAAGTGGCCTCCGACGAGAAATCGCCATCTGTGAGCAAAGTCATTAACTAACGCAGTAACTAGTTCGAGTCAAAGCCAAGAGATCGCAGCACTTCCCGCCCACATTTATTCCGCTTCTGTACGGTATGTAATGTAGGTGACCAATTTTCTAACTTTAGAATGAAATGGCGCGAAGATAAACCTTATTTACACTTGGCAAACGCTAAAGTCCCGTCGCGTTGATAGATGAGCTTTTTTGTAAGTTTTTAGTTTGCATGGGATATCTTTAATTTTGCAAATGCTTTTTGAATGCATTGTAGGTTATTGTTGTCAAGTTTCTATTGTTACTTGTTAATTGTTATTATAAACCTCAAGCGCGAATAATCTTTGCCGTTGAAGCGCCCTAAAACTACTAATACTAATATAAACCTCAAAAAACTCATTTGAAAACCTTCATTCTATGGGTTCTGGCTAACTTTTCCAACTTTTTCTTTCAAAATGCAATACATCACCATAATCTTAATGCCTATGTAAAATATGAACGTTGTAACCCCACCCGTTTGGTCAGAATCGGCCCAAATGTCACGAAAATATCGCACTAAAAATCGTAAAAGTACGATATTCATGAGAAATATTTCTTCGATTGTACCCAAAAACGTGGTAAGTCTAAGTTCAGAGATTTCGAATGTCCCCTCCAATTTTAATTAAGATTGCTTATACCGTTTGCCCGGTAGAGAGCGAACAAACAGACAGAAAAAACAAAAAAATAAAAAAATAAAACAATAAAAATTACCCGAGCTAAATTTATTTGGGGGGGTGGGGGGTCGGTGAAATTGAATTCTTCGCTACGCTCATCCAATCAGGCCCTCGTCATTAATACGGTACAGAAAATATATTAAATTCAATTCAAACGGCACTTATACGAGAGTTTCAGGAAGGCTTTGGCAGCGCAGTATCTACTAACTTTGGACGACGACTGGTGGGCAACAAATGCAATTTTAGCATGGCTACGATAGAAGAAATCACGCATTCTTCATCGCCTACACTGCTTTTTTACGCGCGTTGTTGGATGAGCGTTTTTTTTAACGAAAAAAACGTGAAATTGTGATTTTCATGAGAAATAATTTTTCGATTGCGATCAAATTTCACACGAATATATTAATTCTAAAATAAAGGGTTCTGTGAAAAAATCATTACAATCGAATAAAGCATGTAGGTGTTATAAGGCGAAGAAATTTTAAAAAATCGAAAAAAAATCGTAAAATTGCGATTTTTTTAGAAATAACTTTTCGATTGCGCTCAAGAAAGTGGCAGTTCTAAGTTCAGAAATTTCGAAGGCCTCCAGAAAATTTCATTGCAATTGGAGTATCGGTTTAGCCGGAATCGTGTTAACAAACAGCCAAAAATCGCCACGCTCATCCAACAATATTATATATATATATAAATATCAAGGGTCCTCCAGTAATATCGAAATACTTTTAAAAGGCCAACAAACAGTAGGTCTACTTCTAAAATCTAAAGTATCGGAAGTGGCCAGCAGGTATAGCCCTAAAACCTGCTTTTACAAGGTCCCAGCTTTTAATAGGTTTGAATAAACAGAGTTTCAAATTTCAATTGTTTCCTTGCTAAAACGTTAATAACAGATAGAATAGAATACATATTCGATTGGATTGAAGTTCCAATGTTATGCAGCTATGAGAAATCTTCAATAAAATTCACCCTTTTAACAAGTGTTTAGATGGCTCTAATGTAATTTTTGTCCACCAGTCGGCCATGACAGTCGGTGTCACGTCATCGGAAACTCTCGTCTGCTGTGTGTGTATGTGTGTGTGATTGTACTCCGAAAATCAGCCATTTCGCTGCACCTATTGCGCTGAAATTTTAAACAGACTTTCGGTACGAGTTAACTCCTACAGCAAATAATAAATTGAAAAAAAAAACTGAAAATTTGAAACATTTAATTTAACTACAATGGTTTTGTTCTTGGAGATTTTTTTGTCAGGCTGTGAATTCATGCAGTAACCAAGGTGTATCGAATCTTGCATGCTCAAGCATTCCCCCATATTCCGCCAGGAGATTGAGTAAACCTTGCAATCTTGACACATATTTCGTACTGGCTATGTTGTAAATAGTATTGTATGGATTTCAAAAGATTATTTAAATACAAATCCAGAAATAAAATCTATTCTATATTTGAACTAGTCTCTTACATTCCGGAGATAAGGGTGCCTTAGCCAATAAGACTAGGAAAACGCCAAAGTCGTTATTAGAAGTTAGATGAGTAAAAGAGTCATGTTTTGGGTACCTGGATACACTTGCATTTAACTTGATTGATTTATAGATATAAATAATAGGGGGTTGAGTTCTGTTGGTATAAGGGCGCGTCAGCTAAGGCCATAATGCCCTAAGGGAGGAAAGACCCATGTTTGATCCAGACTTTGGTAGGGGGAGGAAAGAGAATGTTACCGTGTACTCAACACATGACTCACTCACTCACTAAACTATATGCATTGTTATATGCATTAGGAATACAATATAATATGCACTATCCAAAAAAGTACTGATTTATACAAGATACAAGAATTATAATTTTAGTTGAGAAATGCTCAGAAATAAAGATAAAATTAACAATGTACAAAACATAAGAGATATTTACATTTCTATCCAATCACAACTGATAACGTTTGAGTATAAATAAACGGTTTTACATCTCGAGCTCATTCAATCGCCGACATCTTTACTACCAACCGATATCTCAACTGAACCAGCGATAGATCTGAGTCATCATGCAAGTCTTGGCAATATTGATTGTGGGGATGGTTGTTGTTCTACAGCTTCCTAGTGAAGGTAAGATTAGCAGAGTAATGCACATTATTATAATACTTGCTACAGTCCTTGTTTTACGATGTCAAGGAAATTTTTTTATATCATCATGCAAGTCTTGACAATGTTCGTTTTAGGGCAGGTGGTTGTACTACTGCTGTCAATACAAGGTTTAACGGGTTGAGATATTAATTTATTTTATATTTATTTTTTTATTTTATTTTTATTTTTACAAGCTGTAGACGTTGTTCTACTTTACCAGAGTTAAATAAGATATCAACAATATTATCTTTTCAATGCTGGTTATGGGTTTGGATCATCTGCGTTACAACGTCAATACTTGAAGCTTGAACTTCCACCTAATCCTGTAATCACAATACTTGCGCGTATGCTCCGCGAGATGACTTCAATGTCAAAGTGCCCCCTAAAGTGTCAATCAAACCCAAGGCAAAAAGTTTGCCTCCCCCAAACAAGACCCTATCTCTGACCCCAGGCTATCTGGGACACCCCAGATTTTATTAAGAGTCCACAGGCTTCACCAATCATGCCGCCTTTTATGGCCATCAGAGGCCGACATAGGCATTTTCATCTCATGGACAATGAACCCAATGAGTACGCAGAATCTCAAATGTGCTCACATTTACTAGGGCTGGTAATTCAGGTAAGTCTGTAGTGGTCCCCATTTATTTAGTGTTTTTTTCAAGATAATATTTGCCAGCACAAATGGGTGTTTTCTTTGGCTGTGAAATAGTGTGTAGTGAACATCACTTTACATTTTACTTTGAATCAAATTCTGTGTCAAATTTATTTTCACCGACTTAAATTTATAATACCTTTTCATTTGGCAACGAACGATGTCACAACTATATGTTGCTACCAGTGGTTATAATAATTTTTCGTAAAATCTGCCCAAGGGTGCAATTCATGCCACTATTCAGGTGTAGAACTTGGTATATTGGAGTAAGGGAAACTGTGAAGGGATGCCAGAGGGCTGATTAAAATGTATCAATCCTTTGTACTCGCATTAACGACTGAAGAAAACCACGGAAGAAACCTTCAGTCAGGATTGCCGGTCCCGACGACATTCGATCCCGGGACATCCAGAATTAGAGTCGCGTGTTTAACTCCAAAGCCAACATTGTCAGTCTAATGTTAGTTGTAATTTCAGGAGTGGCTGTTTGCTGCAAACCAAATTTTTGTGGACGATGTCTTGACCAGACAGTTGGAGTGCCCCATTGCTCATATGGCCATTGCGATGACGAGCATTGCAACTGTACAGGCGAATGTCGTGCATTAACTGACGTATGCGGTGCATTGGCACGTGTCCAGACAAACTTTAAGCGAGACGCGCGTGACGTCATCCGCCGGGCCGACGCTGACGGGGACGGACGGATGAGTCTGGAAGAGGCGCACGCCCTAGTGGCCGACAAGGGGTTCCCGATGGACCGAGTCAAGAGGGAAATACTGGAGATGGACCTAGACAACGACCAGTTCTTGTCTGCCGGGGAAATAGACTCCGACTTCACGCAGACCTTAGCTTAGAGATTCACATTTATTTACCAACTTACTGATGTTGCTGACTGTAGTGGTAGTTGATATATGTTTGTATTTTATCTTGTCACTTCTTCAACATTTGTTAACATTTAATTGAATTACAATGTTTTGGATCTATCACATTTGTTTTGTTTTGTACATTGTATTGTACCCGAGGGATGTGATACATTCTTGGTGTTGTGATAGACTGGATATTGGAGGTCGTTCTGATTCGTATGTGTCGAATACATGGGTATAGAGACATCAATGTTAGTATGAGGTAAATCCATACATTAATTACTTCAAACTCTTTCTACTAAGAACATTGGGTACACCAGATTAGTACCAGCATGTCAAGGTTATCACCTGATCTTTTTTATCCTTTTTCTGCTATTGGCTACTTAAATACAATACAAAGCGTATTTTCTGCGTTCAAGCGGATACTGGCGTTGGATGTCTAGCTTCACTCTGTATACTCAATGATATAAGGATTTGTCGAACGATGAAAGTTGATGAACGTTCAACTTGAGTTGGTTCTCTAACTTCACACTTTATGCTCAATGATATAGGATTCGATGAACGTTCATGTGGCGTTGGGTGTCTATCTTTACACTATATACTCAATTATATTAAGATTCGATGAACGATAATCTTTTGTTGGTTCTCTAACTTCACACTATATACTCAATGATATTAAGATTCGATAAACGATCATCTTTTGTTGGTTCTCTAACTTCAAGCTATATACTCAATGGTAATCGGATTCAATGAACGTTCATCTAGCGTTGGGTGTCTAACTTTACACTACATACTCAATGATATTAGGATTCGATGAGCGTTCATCTTGAGTAGGTCCCCTATTTTCAAACTATATACTCAAAGATGCTAGGATTCGATGAACGTTCATCTGGCGTTTGGTGTCTAACTTCCCACTATATACTCAATTATATTAGGATTCGTCGCACGTTCATCACGTCTCATCACGTGGTCAGCCTGAAAAGCGAAACGAAATCTGAAATCTGGCATCGCGACAAAGAATTTAGTTGCTTCATTAGAATATATGGACGAAGTTAGCTAAAAAGACTGATTGGATTCGTGAATGTGTTCGGTGTTACAACATAAATTTAAATCACAAATTACGAATACAAAAATATTATGCTTCCTTCTTCCAGAGAGAAATCAATTAATGAACTTCTTTATACTGTGCTACATTATTTCTATTGATGCAAATAGGATTAAGTCCTAAAAAATTTTCATTTGAAACGAAAGTTAGGAACAAAACAATTAAAACCTGTAACATTATGAGGAAATTGGATAACTTACAAATACTGTAAAAAATGAGGGGGGGGGGGGGGCGGGCAGCCTGCTCAGTTAGAACGTGCCTCGTTTTTCAGTTTACTTAGTAAACACTTATGACAAAAATTTGGGAAAAATCTCATGTGCCATTTTAAGGACACCGTTATAAAATCATTTGAAGTTGGATTAAAGAAATACCTTTGAAGATGATTACTGGTAGCAAGTATTGAACCCACAACCTCCCGAATTAAAATCTCGAGTCATGAGCTAATTTTAACAGTGTAAGATAGATTAATTAATTATGTACCAAAAGTTTAAATATTCTATTAAATATTCTACGGCGTAATTTTCTTCTTCGTCTCTTCTGTTTCACCCTAGTTCGATGCCGTCTTACCTCCCAGCTTCCGGCGATGGTGGTTATATATTTAAACACGTAATTCAAACTCGAGGAAAACACTTTACATTTTGATTTATTTTCTCCCACCTTCAATAGAAAATTCTCTGACGTCAGACGAAGGTAATGTTTGCCCACTCTTCTTCAAATATGCTCGGCTTGATGTAGCTTCGCTTCGGGCTCCTGTTCTGCTTCGGGCGTCATTGTTCTACGATAAAATTGAAATTGGTTTTCGTCTAGAATCTGAGATGGTGTAAACATTTGCAGTCAATCATTTGAGTAGATCACTTCTAGGCTATGTGATAGCAGAGTGCTTGTTACATCATGTTCACACTAGCGGACTAACGCCGAACGGTGGTTAGTTAATAACAGTTATTTGTTTATTTGTATTTTTAAATTAATTATTTATTTATTTAACGTAATCCTATTCAGTTGAAAAACTGATTTACAACTGAGGACAGCTAAATAAATCTAATACCATATGCAGACACAACAATTACCTACATTTAAGTAAAATATTTGAAATAGTAATATTACAACAATGTATAAATAACACATACAATTTGTTAGCAACAAGTTAGCAACAGTTGTCAGCAGAGTTGATGAGCGAAGGAAGACTTCATTTCACAGACCCCCAAATATTTCGCTAGTTTTTTTTTTTTTTTTTTTTTTTCGTTTTTCTGTTGGTTGTGTTCGGCTTTTAAACCAGGTCAAACGGCATATGCGACTGATGAAAAATTTGAACGACTGATATACTCGAATAGACTTGCCACTTTTTGAGTAAATAAAAGATATTTGCTCATGAATAGTCGTACTTTGACGATTTTTGAATTTTCTAGTGCGAATATTTTATGCCATATGGCCAATTTTGATGAAACGGTCGGCTAACAACGTTAATATTTCACAGACATTAAGGTTATAGGAATAATCGCTAATTCCTGAAAGAAAAAGTTGAAAAAGTTAGCTTTAATAGATGAGAAATTAAGCTTTAAATATGTTATTTGATTTGTCGATTTTTCGTGCCTTGGCACAATTGACCAAGGGTTGGCAAGTTCTATAGTTCTTGTCAAATGATTATATGACATAAGTTAAATGTGATTAGTACTTTGAAAAAATGTTGAAAAATTAGCCAATCATAGAATATAGCTTAATGTAATTTTTACGTTAAATAATAACAATTAACAGACCAAAGAACTTGCAAATCCCTACAATGCTTCGGCAGAAAAACAAAGCACTTGCAAAATAAGATATCCCACGCAAACTAAAAACTTTAAAAAGCTCATCCTCAACGCGGCGGACTTTAGCGTTTCCTATTATAGCAAATACCGTATAATATTATTACGGTATTTGGTTATAGTCAGCAGTTAGCAGCGGTGGATATCTAACAAAAGTTAACGTAAGCAGTTAGTGGTCTCACTGCTGTTAGTGGGCTAGTGTGAAAACAGTTTATCGAGAGGTGAATAAAGAGCCGATATATTTATATGTTTACACTTAAAATGATTGGATTGAAGAGAAAGTCACTCAGACCTTAGTCCAACTGAATAAATACCATAATCAACCAATTAACCATCGGAAAGTCCAAAACATGTGAATAAAAACCATTTTCACTACTAGGAAAACGCTAAAGTCCCGCCGCGTTGATGGATGAGCTTTTTAAAGTTTTTAGTTTGCGTGGGATATCTTTACTTTTGCAAGTGCTTTGTTTTGCTGCCTACGCATTGTAGGTGATTGTTGTCAAGTTTCTATTGTTTCTTGTCAAATGGTATTATTAACCTTAAAAAACTTATATTAAAAGCTTTATTACTATAGATTCTGGCTAACTTTTTCAACTTTTTCTTTCGAAAGGTACTACATCACCATAACCTTAATGTCTATGTATAATATGAACGTTGTAGCCCCACCCGTTTGGTCAGAATTGGCCCAAACGGCACGAAAATATCGCACAAAAAAATCAAAAAACTTATATTTAAAGCTTTATTTCAATAGATTCTGGCTAACGTTTTCAACTTTTTCTTTCAAAATGTACTACATCATCATAACCTTAATGTCCATGTATAATATGAACGTTGTAGCCTTACCCGTTTGGTCAGAATTGGCCCAAATGGCACGAAAATATCGCACAAAAAATCGGAAAAAATCGTAAAAGTACGATATTCAGGAGAAATATTTCTTCGATTGTACCCAAAAACGTGGCAAGTCAATCAAGTTTCAGACTGTCGAATTATCAGATCGCTAAATTTTAATCTACTATCCAAATTCGTTTGACACTGTAATTACTGCAACAATTTACTTCTTTATTGCATTACATACAAACTTATGCTAATACTTCACAATCAAATTCAAATTTATTAACAATAGAAAACATCCACATCAAAATATGCATTACTTCGGTATTAGTTTCAAATCAAGGCTTCGCGCATCATTCGCTAACCGTTGAGCGCCTAGTTCTCACGTCGTCATCCAACGTGACCATATTGACACAAGGCGGCAAGCAAACACAACAAAAAAAAAAATAAGAGTCAATCTATAAAACACCTGAGCTAAATTTTTTGGGGGGTCAGTGAAACTGAAGTCTTCGCTTCACTCACTTCGCTCGCTACGCTCATCCAACAAGAACAATATTTGAACTAGAGGGGTGTGCAGCAAGTACCCGAAACTTTGAGTCGAGTATTTCCTATTTGACATCGAGTATCAAAAAGTAATGGTTTTGGTGGAGGTGCCGGATCATAAAACGCGAGAGTGAATAAATAAAAGTCGTTATGCATTTTTTTTTCGCTGCCTTACCTTGATTGTAGACAGTCTTTTGTTAAAAATCTATATGCTATAAGAAAGTTTTGAACTTTTTGGGGCATCAATAATAAATATCGTCATCAACATTTTCCTGTTATTTCAATAATTAAGATATGATATGTCATAGCCTAGCCCTAGTAATGTTTGTACATGATCATTAACATCTAGAGAGCAACAATTTGAAATCATTAAATATAACTCAGTCTTCATATTTGGAACCTACATACCGACTTACACCAATACAAAAATTACTATTGTGAGTATTGTAAGTAAAGTCAACTAAAAAACGAATTATTCGGACTCAAACTAGACTCGATACTCGAGTTAATATTAATATTTGGACTCAACTTGAACTAAAACATCAGAAATTACACCCCCCACCCCCCACCCTCACTCTGGCCTAATTTTAACACAAAAGGCCTCATTTAGTTGCTAAAATTCATATTGTTTTAATATTATACTTGGATTCCCACGAATCCACTCACAAATTACATAAATTCCATCGCATGGTATTTGTTAGTGTTACATTTACGTACTTAAAAAGAAAAAGATTTATTATCTTTGTTTTTTTCTAACGACCGTGTTCTCTCCTTTAAAACTTTCATCTTAGTTTACAAAGTTTACATCTTCTTTTATTTAATGGCAGAAACATTTCGCCTTACATTTTTAATAAACTGTTAAGAACTTAAGAATATAACACTGTTGTTCACATCTTTCTTTCTCCTGTGTTATTATATTACCTCAGAGTTTTTCACTTAGCAACCGACTTTGTAAACTTATTTCATTCTCTTATGGCACAAGCAACATAGAAACGCTGTTTAAGGCTATTGTACCTCCTCTGGCCGATAATTTGAAACTCAAGAACACGTAAAATTTGCTTTGAATTGAACAGAACCTAAATAACAGAAAAAAATGTGAATATTTTTGGCGTAACTCTACTTTTATGAAAAAATACATTTTTGGACAAAGTAGGTACGTACAAAACAGTTAAAACTAAATCTACGTAGAGAAATCGGTTGCGGAATAGTTTTAATCACCTTTAGTAAATTGTATATTATTACAGGCTGCTTGCAAAATTAACAATTCGTGACTTTAGATTCATTCTGTACGCCTATCACGGATTTCGTACCCGTTCGACAGAAATTCGTACGCACTGTATTTAACGTTGACTCGCTTAACCAATTAACTTTCTAGAAAATTATGTTCTAGAGATAAACGTTTTAAACTAATTTTGATATCTTGTGTTCTGCGATTTTGCAAAATCAATTATTCCAAATGATGCTATTTACCGCCAAAAAAATCATTTTTTACTGTATTTATAAAGGCATTCATTTTGAATCAGCAAACTTCAACTGATTCATAATATTTCAAATTATCCCGAGTCGGTAAATACTTAATGATTTTAATCTTGTACCTTGTCAAAACTAGAACAAAATTTGAATTGGTTTTATTTTAATGAACTCACTAAAGACTAACTTAATCATTTGAAGCTTTATTTTATAAAAAAAAATTTCAAACGATACACAGTAGGCTACGTACATAAACATTAAACGTACATACGTACGAAACATAAAGTGCGCCATAAGAGATAGTTACGTGTGAATTTGTATATTATTTTATTACAGGCCTCGCAAGCCTTCAATCCGTGACCTTTCATACTTCGCATCCTGTCTGCCTATCACAGGTCTATACTCCCCACATCCCCTAGGCTAAAGTGACGCAACGACATAACGGTTGACGCGCCCTTCAACCAAATAAACTTTCTAGAAAACATTTATATCATTTAGAGTTTAAGTTTAACGCACCATTACGTTGTGTGTCTGCGTATTTTATTCGAATTTCCAATTTCGAATAAATGCTACTTTACAAAATATCACGATGATGTGTCTTGAAGAATTTATGTAAAATTAATTTTTGAAAACATAAACTCACTTTGATTCATAATATATTAATGTGTATCTACATTTCAAAATTAAATTAGAATTATATCTTACTGAGAAAACACAAAAAAGAAAATTAAATGTGAGATGTAGGTTTATAATAATAATTTCATTTGAAAGCTGAAATATAATTACTAAATTTACCTTAAATTTTTAAATAGAATAATCAACCAAACTTAATATTCTAGTGTTGAAATTTAATATGACGTATAAAAAAATCATTAAAACATTGTACATTCTCAACGTCATGAAAGGTTTTATTTTTAACACGATTATAAACTCAGAAATTAAATTCACATCCTGTTGTCCCTAACCTCATTAATTCATCGTGATTGGTTTCAGAAAACTTCGTTGTAACTTGTCGAACTTTCTTACTCGATTCAAGTCTGCTTCACATCTGGGACGTCCCCACAGCTGACACTAACGACTTAAAACCTGGCCGGATATTATATTTGCAATTTTCTCGTCTCGCAAAATGTTTCTCACTCAGAGCGAAAGAAATTACTCCCCCCACCCCTCCCCACCACCCTTGACGTAATCAGGTTTACATCAAATTAATTGCCGGAAGTCGACGCAAATTTCAATCACAATTTTGCGGTGAATTGCTCGTCTCCAACGCTCCGTCTTCAGTACATCGGCTGTAATTTCCGATAATTTCTAGTACGTTTCCAGTGGGGCTTTAATTAAAAGGAGATTTCGAATCAGGTCTACTAAACTTCTGAATTTTCACTGTTTGTTTCAAGGAAAATGAGAAATCGTATGGCGTTAAGTTGTTTTGCAGAAGATCAAATCCAATATGAACTCTTCAATGAGTGACTTGTTGAGTGATTAGTCTACCTGCTTCCAATGCAGAAGGTCCCGGGTTCGAATCCCGCTCCAGGCGGAAGTTAATTGACTTCTAATATGGATTCAAATCTATCACTTCTTGACCTAGGAATGTGTAAACGGTGACTTTGGAGCCGTCCTAGCAACGAAGCATATAATAAAATCAAAGTTGTTCTGAATCGGCCTTATTGATTTTGGCGTTGATCAGCGGGTGTTCGCACTGTCCATACCACTGATTGCTATATTTCTTATTATAATATCGATCTTTGGTTGGTTATCGCTCACTCGTCGATTTCTTCGGGGCCTACAGGGTTGGCTTGGTCGCTTTGGTTTAATGTCCACCACTGAAAATCAGTAATATTACAGAGTGGGTAGACTCCAAATACAATTTATTTATTTTATTTAAACAAAATAACATTTTTCAGGATTATACATTTTAAATTGACACGTTCAAAGATTTAAACAGTGCTATTCGCGGTTTCGTAGAATCTTTTTTTTATTATTTTAAGTCTCTATTTTTGCAACGGATAATGTAATCCACTAGTGCAAATTTAATAGAGAAGGGAGGAGCGGAAACTCGGTGACGGCACGTACCCTACTCCTTTCGAAAAGTACCAAGGGGAACGGCATAAGGTTAAGGACGGTGTAACCTTGACAGTCATTTAGGTTCCTCCTCTTAACCCAAACTGCTGAGCAGACGTCGAGGAGAACGTAGCCGTTACATTAGCTCTCGAACACTCCATCTGCTCTAACCAGCGGTATACGTGTGTTTCAGGGCAGAGCGGTCACCCATTTTACCCCTGACCACGCCCGAAGGTTGCTTTACTTCGGTAAATACATTTGATATCAATGAAAAACATTATAATGTTACCAACATATAGCTAATACGTAACGTGCGAGACTGATAATGAAGGTCTTAGGTTCGAAACTGACCCCGGAAACCCTGACTGAAAGTTGTATCTGCATGAGGTTTTCCTCAGTCTTTAAGCGGGATTCACGATATGAAGTTAACAGAATAGCCTTTTTGCATAAATAATAATATCTGTCGAGATTGACTATGAAGAACACTATGAAATATAGTTAAAAGGAACAAAACACCCGATATATTTTATATAACAAAATGTATTTACCATTTCTTACCTCAAAGGATAGTTTAATTATCCATATCGATGGAACTGAGTAAATAAACACCCTGAAACTCTCCCCGGCTCTGAAGTTACACCCTCTTTACCCTCCTTGCTTTCAACCGAATGACATTTTCTTTTATATTCTACGAAGTCGAAATCTGATGCCATTAGCTGATTAATTGCCTGAGAACCACTAATTGGAAAAATATTTCAATGAGGTGTCAGGAATAATAAATTCACCTATGATGAATATTACAAAGAGAGGGGAAAAAATCTCGTGAAACTCTCCGATAAAAATAGGACGAAAACAAAAGAATGTTTTAGAGTTTGATTAATTATTTTTGTACGTAATGAACGATAGCAAGAATGTTCCTAAATGTTCTATCATGTTCTTAAATTCCATTCCACATTCGAATACAGTTCATTTTTTCTTTTCTCTTTTGTTACAAAACTACATATAATTGAGTCGTGGAATATTGAAATTAACTAATACTCGATCTATTATTGTATTCGAACAAATAAATTAAAACGGGAAAGTTTCAATGAAAACTGATTATATCGTGAGCGCAGACTTTTTAATTTAAATTATGCGATACATCGTTTAAGCTTTAAAAACAAATATTTATTTAAAAAATTATAATTGAAATGTTATTCAAAATTTAATAAACTCAATTATATCGAGATAATTATGTTTTTAAACAGTGCATGTTGAAATAATAACTGAAGTAGATTTGAGTTATCGCAGTAAATAGCCAAAATGTTTTTTTAAACTTTTTTATCCACTATCCAGATCATACCAGTCTGCAAAAATTTCGTTGCCGCGAATTGAATCGAATATTAAATTCAGATATACGTCACCATAACACTCCACATACAGTAATAATATTTATACCACTAAACAATGAACAAACCTCACAAAACATAACTCTAAAAATATTAATTATAAACTATAAGTGAGAAAAGAAACTTCTGTAAACTCAAAATGAATACCCAATTTTAAAAGTGCGGTTATATTAAAATTGTATTGAATTATTGACATGTCTAAAGTTCAGAGGTTTCGAAACAGCTGTAAAATCGTAGTTTGCCATAAGAATAGAGCATGATGCAATGTACATAAAATATATCACAACATTAATATACGATACGCGTTTCATAGCATTGTTTGTCTATAATAAATAAGTCTTTAAGCTGTTAGGATATTGTTTAAACATGGCTGTGACTATATGGTAATAAACTAGGCCGCTTTGCTACCGCTTTTTTCCAGTCGCGTTGATGGATGAGCTTTTATAGTTGATTATCGGCTCGAATATCACGAAAATATCGTATTAAAAATCGTGAAAAAATCGTAAAAGTACGATTTGTATGAGAAATATTTCTTCAGATATCTCTAAAATCATAATATTATGTAATTGATTTTAAACGTTCCCATAAAGTTTCATCAAGATCGGAATAGCCGTTTGCCCGGTCGTGGGCCAAATATCACGAAAATATCTCATTTTTTTTAAAAAAAAAAACGTAAAAGTATGACGATCACACGAAATATTTGATCGATTGTACCCAAAAACATAAATTTAGAAATTTTGAAGGTCCCCTCAAATTTTCATCAATACCGCGTATGCCGTTTGCCCGGTAGAGCGCAAAAACAAACAGAAAAAAGAAGAAAAAAACACCATAGCTAATTTTTTTGAGGGGTCAGTGAAATTGAAGTCTTCATTTCGCTTATCCAAATATTAAATGTATTATGCTTCATTTTGAAGAGTTGATATTTTTTGAGCGAATTGCCTTCTGATTGGCCTCGTGACCAGCTCTGCACAACCAATATTAGCTTTAACAATGCATATGAACTATCCAAACTTGAAAGACAGTTTGAGCTCAAGCGTAAAGCGTGAGAATTATTAGGGAGGTACTGGGTTCGAGTCCTCTTAAACAGCCCTTGGACACTCCTTTAACAATTATTATCCCACACACCTGGTAAAGGACATCTGGCAAGGTTTCCCAAGGGAGAAATAAAATACCGCTAACAGTCAACGGCGTACTTTGGTTTGATGTTATAGTGAGGCGTGTATTTCTTAACCACGCCCGTGGTCTAGAATGTTTTAAACTAGGAAAACGCTTAAGTCCCGCCGCGTTGTTGGATGAGCGTATATGGTGCATTGAGATGCCATGTGTTACGCGGATTTTCTGTTGTTCTGTGAAAAAATCATTACTTAATCGAAGATTTTTTTAATTAAAATTAAATTAATAAATAAAAATTAACTTAATTTTTTAATTAAATAAAATAAAATAAAAAATTAACTTAATTTTTTTAATTAATCGTAATTTTTTAAAAAGAAAAATCGTAAAATTGCAATTTGTATAAGAAATAATTATTCGATTGCGCTCAAATTTAACACGAATATATTAATTAACGAAATTAAGGTTCTGTGAAAAAATCATTAAAATAAGATAAAGCATGTAAGTGTTATAAGTCAAAGAATTGTTTTAGAAAAGAAAAAACCCGTAAAATTTTGATTTTCATGAGAAATATTTTTCGATTACGCTCAAATTTCACACAAATATCTTAATTCATAAATTAAGGTTCTGTAAAAAAATCATTACAATCGGATAAAGCATGTAGGTGTTATAAGTCGAAGAAATTTTTTAAAAATCGAAAAAAATCGTAAAATTGCGTTTTTTATGAAAAAAATTTCCCGATTGCGCTCAAAAACGTGGCAGTTCTAAGTTCAGAGATTTCGAAGGTCTCCATAAAATTTCATCGCAATCGGAGTATCGGTTTAGCCGGAATCGTGTTAACAAACACACAAAAATACAGAAAGAAAAAAAAAAAACATTCCGGATTTTTTTCTCCAGTGTAGTGAAATGGAATCTTCGCTTCGCTCGCTACGCTCATCCAATGAAACTCATAAAAAGAAATTTGTGTATAGAGAAATATGACTAGAACCCTAGGACTATTGATTTAATGTCAAGTTCCCAAGAGCCACATTTTACAATTAGTTTAAGTTCGGCCGCGCCGTTCGGTGGACACGCGGTCCTATCATTGAGATGGGTCTAAAACTTATTCACTCATCGACACCAAGGCTTCACTGTCAACGGTTTTTGCGAAACGCAAGACAAGAATATACACCTTGGCCTCGTCAATCATACGCATCATACGCAACCAACAAATTGTACACTTAATTATGTGCTACAACAAATTCAGATTTGAAATGTATACCCCACTTCACGTGTCTTTGGGTTAGGATAGTTTCGAAGGGTATGCCCAAGGGATGAATAAGAGAACTTAACCCCATTGCATTAACATTAGAGTCTAAAAAATCTTCGACAAAAACTTTCAGGCAGGATTGCCAGTGGTGGGTATCGAATCGACGTGCCGAGTTTGACGGACCAGTGCTGATTGGTTATGCCCAACATATTTGTTTAAAAAGAAAAAAAGAAATGGGTAGTTACAAATGTATGCCTATCGTTAGAACATGGCGAAATCCCGAGATGTATTGGGCAAATTGAATCAGAACTGGAGTTTAATACTACCTCATTCTACATCGACAGTGTTCGCTCGAACGATATAATCTCCAGACTCTTATTCAGGAGGTCTTGGCTTTGAATCCCGTCGTTAGCGGCAATCCTGACTGAATGTTTCTCCGAGGTTTTCCTCAGTCGTTTATGCGAAGGGAAGGGATTGATTCCCCTCAAACAGCCCTCGGACATCCCTTTACAATTGTCGTCTCGGTAACATACCTAGCAACACCTGAAGAGGGGAATACATTGCACCCTATAAAATGTTTGCTTCCATAGCATTTTTTTAAATAAATTACCCAGCCTACTACTAACTACACCAACACCAATACACCGACATCTCACAGGTGAAATGAACAGAACAATAAATTTCTTTTTAATTGGAATAAATATATTTCAATAACAAGAACTCACTGTCATACCATACAGATATTAAACTTCTATTAAATAATGTTCTCGTCAGCAACTATCTAAGTGATTAATAGTGATCTTGTAGAACTATTTAAACTCGGAGTCTATTTTCCACTGCAGACAAGAACTGGTCATTGTCTAGGTCCAACTCCCTCACTGCCCTCTCCTCGTGGTTCATCGGGAACCCCATGTCGGCCACTAGAGCTCCTTGTGTTAGGCGAACTAAGTTCAGGGCACGGAGGTCGGTTTGGACGGCATCCGCCTGTGCAGTTGCATCCAAAGACGTTGCAGCCTCCATAGGAGCAGTAAGGAGTTCCCAAAGTATTGTCGCCACACTTTACACAATCATCTGGTAGACAACACTCGGCAAATCCTGAAAATGCAAACAACAACAGTCAGTTGTTGTTTAGGAGACTAGCAGTAGATTTAGGATTTATTATTTATTGATTTATTATTACAAACACACTTGGTGACTGCCAACCTTATATCAATAACTTTAAAAAATATAACAACAAGAAATATCAACAATAACATAACAATCATTAGCAAAACTATTAAACTTAAAAATGAGGTTAAGAAGTACACATGTGAGTGCATTGTTATATACATGAATCAGTAAAAAGTTCTAGAATAATCTTTATAATGTAAAAACATGCGAGCCTAGCAAATCACCCCTTACTAAAAATAAATAGCATTCCATTAAATTAAAACGAAGATTATACTGTAAAATAATAATATTGTAACTCAGCGCATCTTACCTTCACTAGGCAGCTGTAGTACAACCACCAGCCCCACAACCAACATTGCCAAGACTTGCATGATGACTCCAAACTAGAGGACCCTGGTACAGTAGAACGAAGGCTGAGATCTCGGAGTTAGTAATGAGAATGAGCCGTTGCACTTGTTATTTATAGTCGTATGCCATCAGAGGCAATTACATATTTGTAATTTATTGTATCTATATGTTTGACACAAACACAAATGTGTTTTATATAACTGTCTGGAATCGAAAATATCATTTTCGTAACGTACATTAGGTTGTGCATACAAGTTCATATTTAAAACTTCAGTTACACAAACAGCTAAAATGTTTTAGCCAATTGGCAGTTTTAATTCAACTAAGGGAATGATAATAAAATAAAAAAAAATACAAATAAGTTTGTGATTGCTTTTTTAACCAAATGCTATCAAAAGTGCAGTTTTATGTGAAAAATCATTTCTGCAGAGTAGTGCACTTTTGGGCTTTTAATACTACATACTTGTATGGATAGTTTGAAATTTCATTTTTAGTGTAGTGGAGCTGTTTAAGTGACGATATCAAAGCAATAATTGTACACTTTGTGAGAAAGGAATGGAATTTCTAGCATAGTAAGTTTATACAATAATGTTTAAATTTGGACGTGGAGCGAATTTGATGGTCAGATTTGTCCTCTGAGGACGCTGAGAGGTCAAAACAAATATGGCCGACACTCCACGAGCCTAATTTTAGTAGTATGCTTAACTTAGAAAGCAAATATTGTGAAAATGCATTTGAAATTGCATTTCCATGAGCTTTTAGAGTCCCGCGCATTACGCTAGTGCTTTATATCTGTCAAAATTCCTCTTTATTTATTGCCACATTCACATAGATGCCACACGTTTACTCTGTCACCAGCAGCGACAGAATATTGTCATCGTAACCGCAATTTCCAGCAACATATGTCGCAATGTTAGCTATACGCTTCCGTTATATTAGATCTCATGCATGTGGAAATATGTTTAGCATCAATTTCCTGCAATCATCGTTACCATATTGAACATGGCAGTGGATTGAGCGAGTGTTTAATTAACATCCAGTTTGAACAGTGAGGTACTGCCAATTGTTGAAGATTCGAGATTTGTGCCCTGAGGTTTTTCACTCAAATTATTCACGATCAAAGCCATTAGGTAATATTAACGCTATCTTGAAATCAGTACGTACTAACAATGAGGGGTGTGTGCGAAAAATAATCTATAATGACGTTATGTGGTGTGATGCTAGACACACACCCAATATGATGGGGTATGGTCGATTGCGGCGGGGCCTACAGGGTTGGCTTGGTCGCTTTGGTTTACTGTCCCCCACTGAAAACCAGTTGTATAACTGAGTGGGTAGACTCTTAATACAAATTTATTTTTTTGTTTTATACAACGTGAAAAAAAAATATCAAAATACATAAGAAATAAATTCAGTCTTATAGAAACTTTTAAAAAAGGTATACAATACAACAAAATGATCCGCTAAATAAAATATACCATGCTTGCTTCATATTAAATAGTGTATTGTGTTGATAATAAATACATAATATTATCGTTTTCGTAAAAAAAGATAATTTATTAATAGATTGAGTATTGACCGCCACGCAATTTTTTTACTACAGTATTTTCTCAGTGAGATAATTTTCGTCAACACCGTTGTAGTGCGTATGTTTTATTTTTGTTCATTCCATAGACTTTACGTTCTCGTAAATTTAATATAAAAAATGAATTCTCTACATATTTTTAAGAATGTTTAAGTTTTCAATTGAAATTTTATCGAGATATCAATACAAAATAATATTCCATAATCATGACATTAATGTCAAACGAAACCTTGAACTTTTAAAAGAACATCTATTATAAATAATATAAGCCTATAAGACACTATCGAATATTTTTCACTGCGTAGCCTTAGAAGTCTTCAATCATGTAAGCGTCCATTAATCACACTATATTACCGGGAGGTTTTGTAACGGATTATTGAGGTCTCTGAGCTGTATAGATGTTAAATCTCATCAAAGGGAACTTTGTAAGCGTAGTTTGTAAGCCCTGGTGGATTATTTTAATACACCTACTTTAGTTTGATGACTATAATCAAGCAGGGCTATTGCAGATAAGTAGGGTAGTTGTTAGAGCTTACATGAGTATTTGTGCACAATGAGTGAGGAAGAAGATATAGGTAATACGTTATTAGAGTGCCATGTTGCTGGAAGGAATGAGATATGAATGATATTAAGGTAGGATTATTTAAGATTTAGTTGAGTACAGGGTCATGCGGTAGCGAGAAAGGCTCTAGCTTGAGGATCAGGATAAATCAGGCCAGTGGCTGTATTTAGCATAGAGTAAGATTTTCGAGATTGTCAGTCTGCAAGCGAATGCTATTTTATCAAATATTACTTGGAGAGGTTCTCTTAGAATATTCCCAGAAAATATAACAAATTCAAATTCAGATATCCATAAACAACGAGTTTAATATTAATAAAGTGTTTGTATTTTTATAAAATACATAATTTTTTTATAAAACATTTAGTGCCTCACGACCAGTTGATAACATATATGTTATTGATCGGCCTCTTCTTTTGCCGTGGTATCTTAATTTATTTGCCAATGAACGAATTAACGAATTAACGAATGAACGAATGAACGAATGAACGAATGAACGAATTAACGAATGAACGAATGAACGAATGAAGAAATAAAGAATGAAGAGAATGAATGAAATGAATGAATGAACGAATGAACGAATGAATGAATGAATGAATGAATGAAGACAAGATGGTATTTAAACGTTGGTAAATAAATAAACATACCATTGCGACAGAACAGACCGATCAATAACAAAAATGTCATAATAGTCTATGTTTGTTTTTTAAATAGAAAATAAGGAAGTTAGCTATATTGCACATACTAAGCAGTTCGAATGTAAGCTATGTTTTCCTTCCTGAGTTTTTTGCTTGGCTATTGTAAATCACTCTCGAAAATCTGTTACCAATATTGTTAAAACAAACAAATTTCCTCCGTTATGTTTATACTCCAATTTCCACGTTATGATACTCTGTCCCATAAAACACTGGCATATATAAATAAGCACTATCAGTGCCCTAGTTTACTCCAGTAACCCTACTCCCTTCGGAGTTTAATAATGAACTGGAAATCCGTGCTGAAACTATTCTGAAAGTCACTACTGTACAAGTTATTGCTATGAAACGAGAAGGCGACGAGTTAAATGGAATACACTGATGTTGCCAACTTGCAGGAAGAATTTAAACATGTTTCTATCGATATGCCATTAGCGACAAATTAGTTTAAAATTGCCTCTATATTTTATCTTATGCTCGGATTTTTAAATGGAAAATATAATAGTAGGAAATTAATTATGTCTCTTTAAATTTTAATACATTACATTTTTTCTTGTTAGTTATTTGTGTCTAAACGACCAACTTAATACAAATGTTATAATCGTTCTAATACCGATAAATGGAAGATACGTACCATAATTACATAGTTAACCTAAAAAACTATAAATTTAATTGTGAAACTCTCAAATAAATAAATAAAAAAATCCCTACCGGACAACTCTGTTGGCACCGATGCCATCAAAGCGTAAATTATGGCCAACCAGCGATAGGTAAGAGAAATGGAAGCTATAGCTATTAAGCGATAATTCCTACTGATTTATTTCTAATCATAATGGTTTAAAATGTGCAAATTCTTCTTCTGATCAATAGGATACTCTATTGCCATTAGCATTAGCTTCATCTCCCCACATTTGTCACGTTTAACGTTTAAAGTTTAACTTTTAAGTGCCCGTCTATATCAACTTCAGACGTTAAATGTTGTTGGTGTTTTGCATTATGAAAGCACTATACTGCACGGAAAATTGTAATTCATTATACTTAGGTGTTCCAACAAATATTAAAATAAGAAGATTGTGTCGCTATTGTCTAATAGTTTGTTTGTTTAGTTAGTTCTCTCTTGTTCGATAAAACCAGCGCTGATAAAGTACTCAAAATATTTTAGTTTTAGTATAATGAATATTATTAATAATGTAATACACGTTTATTTTCGTATGATCTAAATACCTCTTATTTCAAAAAATTGAGGGCATCATTGCAAAAAACAGGTAGATCCATTTCTAAATAGTTTAGTTTCGAATAAATGACATTAAATAATGTGTATATTATTCTTTATTTTTTATTTTTTAATAATTAAAAAAAGGTACATGCAACAATGTCATTTACTCGAAAAAAAAGAATAAATTAATCTACCTGGTTTTTGCAAATTATTCGTTCGTCATACAGGTGAAACATTCATGACTTTCAAATACTAGTGATATGTTGTTGTTCAAGTTGCAAATATGTAACTTTTGTAAATAGTTAGGTTTTTGAGCCTCGAAGACAACCAGGAAGGAAACATGAATAATGTACAGAGTATAACATTTTCGCTTCTGTGCTCCACGCGGTTATTGTTGAACTATCTCATTGTGAGTTTCTAGAGGTTTGTTACACAAAGTTAGTTCCGCTGTGTAACATGTATTATTATTCTCGAACACGCAGGGAGTTTGAAACAACTTTGGGTATTGTTGGTGTATTTCAAATACAAACATTAATTATTAAATAACTTATTTCAAACTGTTATCGTTTCTTCCCAATCTACACTAGGAATTATTCTTTCTTTGAGTCGTTCATAAATTCCCACTGAAAGAAATCCTTCGGTATAGGTTGAAATCTGAAGATTTTCGCCGCATAAGGGAGGATAGTGAATTGGAGTGAGGGGGAGGGGGTGATAAATATGATCGATTATTCTGGACTTGGAGCTTAGAGTTCGGGTTGGATCCATTTACCAACTAAACCACTTGAATCTCTATGAATACGAATCAGGGTTACTCAATAATTTACTCTTCTTGCCAGTTAACCTGTTTTGTATTGTGGCTAGTGTTGAAGAAGCACGGAAAACAATAAGTACATGGCACATGGTACACGGTACCGTGTGCCGGTACATAACACTGCACGGCACGGTATTGCACGGTACACGGTTCTCGGTACACGGTACATAGCACTGCACGGCACGATATTGCACGGTACACGGTACACGGTACACGGTACACGGTACACGGTACACGGTACACGGTACACAGTACACGAAAGATCTTGACCTACCGGGGGTCTAATTTCAAATGGGAACCGCTAATTGGACATTTTAATTTAATTTCGACATGATTTTGTCGGAGATGCTTTAATTAGAGTCTCCTAGATAAAATTCACTATTCAGGTAGGCCTAAATGAGTGGATAGATACGAATAATAAGATTTATTTAATTAATTATTTATTTAAGCGAGATAATACGTGGGTGAGCAATATTGAAAAAGAATCGCAAGTATGTTAAACATGCTCAAACACAATTCGTATGCGGAACACAGAAACTATGGTTTACTAGCAACGGCTTATCGACCAGGCCGTTTAAATGAAAGTTATTAGGTCTATAAGAAGTAATATTACAGTTCAAACAAAAAATGTTATAAAAAAAACGTTAGGGTATTTACAAGTCGTAAACCACCTTGAAACGACGTTTTTACATCTTGGAAAGGAAAATGATGAAATAAGTGTAATGTACATTAACTCATATATTATCACAGTGTTCCTACAATGAGTAACCCAGTCAACATAGAACATGGTACAAGAAATGTATTTATTTTATTTATCACAATCCAATGTGTAAATTTAATACATACTCAAATCTCATCCAGTTATTGGGTTATACACACAACCACGAAGAGAAATCATAAGTGGTTGAATGTGCCTAATACAAAGTTGTCTTGGAAGTTTGAAGGAGGGGAAACATTGAAAATTGTAACAATGAACATGGTCACTCAGACACTTATCAATAATGATACTTGTTAGGGCTAGGATGTTGAAAAATATTTAAAATAATTTTTGTAAAAAAAATAATGTGTTTTATTATCTTGGCTAGCTCACATGATATTTCGTTTACGACCAACAATGTGACTAATTTTATCCACAATGACACAAACAATTTAAAGTTACTGACAAGAGAATAAACATTTCTGACAGGCTTTAAAAAAGAGGAAAGTGTAGATTTTACGTTTAGGTTGGGTAGATATAGGGTAATATTTGAGCTTTTTACAATATTACCATGACCAAAATGACCACACAACCAGAATCTATCAACATGATGATAAAACTTGTGTTTAACAACAAAACTACTTAAACTAATAGTCACAGTTTAATTTGAATAACTTAGTGATGTCTGAAATTTAACGTCATCAACATCCTATCCCTAATATTGAATATTTAACCGTCTTCAGGGTAAACGACACCGATTGCCTTCCTCATCTTATCTTCAATCTCAGCGATCAGTAGACTCTCTGCGTGTGTAAGGCCCGGACTTTCCTTTAGGCCTGGAGACAAAGAAAGATGATTATCATTTATAAAAGCACAGGAGCTCGCATAATAGGGAGCGAAGCTACTAAAGCAACAGGTTGACGAACATGAGCACTACATCTTAAATCTTATCCTGAGTTGAAATCTCGGGTGAAATACCGAACGATATTTCCGATGATGAGGCTATGTCCACGTACGTTAATGATATCTTTGTCGAAAGGGTTGTATTTAAAATTAAAATGGAGTTTAAATCCAATGATTATGATCACAAGAGTACAATCCCTGGATAAGTATTTGAAGTAAAGCATGATAGAAGAAGGGTGAGATTTGATATTGAGACATATGGCAAAACCAAGTACATGTCGATGTGGAGGAGAGAGGAGAGGAGTGGATAGTGGTTGGAAGAATGATAAAGAAGATGAGGTGAAGAGCTAGGCAGGCCGATGCTGATTCTGTGATACCCAAGAACAACAAGGGAAATACCCGCCCCCCGCCCCGTTTTCCAAGTAAATACATCTTAAAACTAAATACAGCGATAAATAAATGTAAACATTTATTTACTAACCTAGTTTAAGACAGCGGCGGACCTCCATGGCTTCGTAGCGCAGGCCAGCGCTGTTGTCGTAGTTAAATGGTAGGGTAGCTTCCGGTAGCTCAAACTCCAAAGTCTTCTCAGGAAGAACTAGACTTAGTGGACACCAGAAGGGCTTGCTCATCTGAAAGTAATTCAAACTGAACATTTCATTAATGTTTCAAACAGAATGGCTTTAACAGGATACATTTTGAAAGTATTTAATGTTAAGGTTTAAGCTATGGCAGCACCGTTATATTTTAAATATCCCCTGGACGATAGATGTCGATAAAGATATTTATGTACCAAAAAGTTAATTGCTTTGTGACAAATTAATCTTAAATACTTGAAAAAGGGAAAGACTCGAAGAAGGTGGTAGAAAATGTGTAATATGCTTGAAACAAAAAGTAGTTAAAGAAGACAACTATTGAAGAAAAGTTGTATGAACAGTTTTTCAACTGTATCGTAATGTACGTTTTTTAAAATTGTACTGAAACCCAACAACTAGAAGATTGTGTTTGTGGAAAGTTAATTGAATTTTAAGAATTTTAAGAAATGTTTTTACAAAAACATCAAAACTTTAGTCCATTAAAGTTTTTGATAGCATATCCGTTTTCAAGTCTTGACTACGTTATTTGTATAGTTGGGAATAAATATTTAGATTTAATCCCTGCATTTCGTGTCTAATCAGGATTATCGGTAGTCCGAAATTGCGAATCACCTTCTGAATAACAGTCTCGTTAATATCATTGCACAAAATCAAACCAGACTGAAAAACGAGGAGTCCATTTGATTAACGAATAAACTCGGGAGGGAAACGAGAAACACAAATAGACACAGATTATGTGACTGGAATGTACATTCAGTATTCTCCACTCTAATTTTGTCGATCCTGGTAAATTATTAACTTTGGTTTAGACTGATTGTGATTAGCGGTTAGTAGAATAAGATTGAGTTTACATGTACATTACTGTTGCGTGTATCCCAATTTTATGTAGCCACTTTCGGTTTTACATGGATAAAACTGGGTTGGTTTTGAATCCCAGATCAAGTGTGAATTTTCATTTCTTATTCTCTTTAGGTTTCATCCAATATTCACTACTTGTCTACAGTGACACATAACATTGTACAATGCATTGCTAGAGGTATAGATCAACAACCAATACAAATATGAGTAAAGAGAACCATTATAGGGCAAAACACGTTTTAAATAAGTTAAGGCCTACATTAATTAGCTGTTAATTTTAACTGTTTAGTTTATCTGTTTTGTTAGATCCAAATAATTTTTGAAAATAATTGTTTCCAGATGTGAAAGGAGGATTTAAAAAAGGGAAAACAGCATCTCCTAAGACGAAATTAGATTACAACACAATATCACCTTGGCAGTTCCTTTAGTTCCAACAACGAGCGCTTCGTTCGGGAGCGTCACGTTCGCATTGCAAGAGATAATCGCCATCCTGCCATCCTCGTATTTGAAGATGGCGGCCGCGCTGGTGTCTACGCCTTGGTCGTTGAGTTGACCGGTAGCGAGGACTTCAGGCATGGCATTCCCAAAGATGAGGACGGCAAACTGAATAGCGTACACACCAATGTCTAGAATGGTGCCTCCTCCTAGCTCCTTGTACCTGTAATTCATTCATTTATTTTTTATTTACTAATTTGTTTATTAGTACATAAAATTTCTTCGTAATGAATAAATCCACAAAGAACACACACAACCATTTAAACAATTATGTTTAAAATATTATGTGGTATTCAAACAATTGTGCACGTTAAAAAGCGTTCTTGATGTAAAAAGGTAAAAAGATAACGTTTTTGTTAATGTTTAAAAATTCAATCACACTTTATTTGCAAAATGCAGTACTTCTTTAACTAGACATATCAATAAACACAATTTTTTAAACTTTCCCAAAGTTATGTTTTATTTTATATATTTGTGGATTAGAAATATTCTTCATTTTATTTATTTATGTATTTTTTGTTATTTTTTTTTTACTATTTTAAATTAATTAATTAATTATTTTATTGTTTATTCTTGTAATTACATTCAACATCAAGAAACGGCGTCGACGCTAGCAAATATTTTGCTAAAACAATTATAATCTATGAGGAACTCGATAAAATAAAATATAACATTGGGAAAGTTTAATTTTTTTTGTTTATTATAAATCATTTTGTTATTTTTCTAAATTCTAACATGTGAAGAAAACGCATAATTTTATGCATCTAAAGTAAATAAACGAAACAAAAAACACCTCATGGCTACCCGTTTATCTAATATTTCGTCCCTGACAGCGACCTTAGTTCGACCTTAGGGACAGTAAAGCTTGAATTATTTGTTCACTTCAAATGGTAAAAACGTCATTCACTCGACATTCGTTTGTTACGTTCTGAGAATTGTTAACGGTGATTGTAATTTTGACATGCAATGCCAGCGGATTTAGATTCTGATCACGAGTGAAATATTAATCTAAACCCCGCTTTGAATCTTCGTACAAGAGGATTATCAGCGTGTATATCTAGTACCAGTGTTTGTTTGGCCTTCTAACCAGGGTTAGAGATCACGTTTTAGAATTACTTTTATTTACACCGATCCCACAGATTACTTTTATGATATTTCTATAATTTAAATAATCGATTTTTTTCTCGGTGATGTTAAATTTTAAATGTTGAAAAAAAAACTCTAGATCAAAAATAAAAAAATCTTGTCGTATTTTTTTCTACATGCCTTTCTTTGATAGTTAGGTCAACAATATGTACACTTCAAAATTCCACTTTCAACTTTATTCTAGTGTGAACTTTATTTATTTAACGATGTATATAGTTAGGTTCAAGTCTAAAACTCGAAGAAGCTAAATGAGAATCTAATAATCCATCTTGGTAAAGGTTACAATATGTAAATGTAGTTCTACCCGTCGGAAGAGGCGAGTTAGAGACCGTGGTCTTATGATCTTAGTTTGTCGAGAGCGTTATTAAAGAACATCAATAATAATCACAAAGGCCTTCTTACTTTGTAAGGACACTGTGTCTACCCTTATAGTTTCATCATTCGAAAGTCATTTATCTAATGTAAACTGTTGTTATTCTTTGATCAAAACTTTTGTATTTTTTCCTTTTTTTGTTTTTGCTGTGCAGAATTCAATGTTTGAGATTAAAAAACAACAAGAAACATCAGTTACAGCGTTTTGTTATTTTTTTCTTGCCATGCCGACTGGCAACTGAAATTGTGCAGATACGTTATGGAATCAGAAATTATCTCGGCTATAAGTACTCCTTCGTGTACGATGTCATGGTGTAAGATAAATGATAATCCATTAAAACGGATGTTGATTATTTTGGATTTGATAAAAAGCACAAACACGCAAATTATGGCAAGTTTTGTTTAAAGTTTATAAACAATAATTGCAAATATTCTTTTATAAGAATGCACATATATATTAGCATGACGATCATGAAAAGTTGTATATCAAACAGATGCTAATGGCTGCAGAGAATGAATGGGAAATAAATTTAATGTGAAATAAAAGAAACCCTTAATTTTAGATCCAATTGATTTGATATTGCTTAACGTCTCATATTAATGCACTAAGGCTATTCGAGACGATGAGTGGTGATAGATGAGGATGAAGTATGAACAGAAGGGAGGAGGGGAAACCCGTTACCGGCACGTAGCTTACTCCTTTCGAAAAGTATCAAGGGATCAATGGCTTTACGTCCCATCCTCCACTAACCCGGACTGCCGAGCAGACATCGAGGAGAAAGAGGCTGTTTCACTAGCTCTCGAACCCTCCGTCTGCTCTAACCAGCGGTATACGTGTGTCTCAGGGCAAAGCGTACACCCACTCTACCCCTGACCACGCCCGAGGTTGCTTAACTTCGGTGTTCGAGTGAGAATCGGCTAAACGACCTCGACTAAACCGCTGGCAACCCTTAATATAAATTAAAATAGCAATTAGTCTTACTTAATCCTGTCTACGTCTTTGATCGGGACCCCGAAGTTGACCAGCACCTGGTTCACATCCCCTATAGTCCCTGCCTCAATCTCCTTCCTCAGGGACTCGTATGCAGGGAAGAATCGGGACCAGATCGCCTCCATAAGGAACAAGTTGTTTTTCCTCGCCAGATTTACCAACTCTGTGGACTGTTTCAGATTGACCGTCAGTGGTTTCTCACAGAGGACGGGTTTTCCATTTTCCAGCATCAATTTCCCGAGTTTGAAGTGCTGAGGATGAATCGCCCCGATGTAAACAACATCTGGAAGATCAATCAAGTTGGCAGGAAGGATGTGACAGTTTCATTATCATCTTATATCGTAAGATTTACTAGAAGGAATAAATAACGTTATAGCGACGTTTGGGAATCTGTCTGAATTTTGAATTTATTTAGTGAAACAATTTACCATAATGTTGTTTACTTCAGAACATTTGCTGTGTATGTTTTAATACGTCCGTTATCTTTATTGATCACTTTATTAATTATACTTAACTTATAAATCCCACAGTTAAGCCATGCTCGGGCTTTGTGGGGTTTTAGACTCTTTATATGTTGTTTATTTTGTTTGATGTGCGTAACTATTTTTTAAATTTTGTATTCCTTGCCATGTAATACAAAATCAATTTGAGAATATAAAAATGTCCACACCGAGAAGATGGTTGAATGGTTAATTGTATATTGCTTGAACATGTATTGAATGATTTGTATAACGGTTTTTAAAAAATTGTTTAGTTTTAGTTTCCTGACAATTGTAGCTATAAAAACCTGTTGTTATTGATTAATATTATGAAGAAAACTCCTTATTTTTATTGCCTAAGTGTGAACATAGCAGTCGTCAAAATTGTAGCCATGTTCGTGAAACTTTCCAATTTAACTCTGGTTTCAGAATTATATAACTTAAATAATCAAGAAAAACAAAATATATTAAAATGAGCTTAGTAAGTCGGTTCTTGTGTTTCCTCAAGAAAATAATAAATTCTCTTACACAGTAGTTATTTATTTCGTGAACGTCATGGTCAGTGTCGTCTGTGGGGACGTCGAAAACTCATATAAAAACACCTCCACAACAACAACAACAACAACAACAAAAATAAAAGTCACAACTCTCGTCACATGTTGTGTACAGCCCAGGAAATAATGCACTCATTTTACAATCGAGGTAATAGATTGTACAAAACGATAACAGCAGTATTGAATGTAAAATGATAACAAATAACTGATAATAACTTGTCAATAGTAAATGAAGGTGATGTACATTATGTTGACAAGGTTGGCGGTTATCTAATGATGATCTCAAATCCAACGTATAACAAATATATAGAAACACCTATTACACAATACTGTTAGTGGAAGTAATACGTTGTTCTAAATGCCTTTAACTGCGTCTTAACCTCTCTCTTCCACAAAAAACACGTAACTGTTTTTAACTAGTATTCTACCCCTCTCCTCCACACTCGACATATAATATATCATCGACGCGGCGTAAATGTAGGATCTAATATCATTTTAATATTCTGTATTGTGAGCAGACAACCATCAGATGTATTCAGTTGTTGGAAGTATATTATAATATTAAGGTTTTGGTTTCTGGAAGTGCATACTTATAAGTCGCCTTTCGCCAAGTAATACGCATTTTTTTAAAAACTAATACTGAATCATAACAAAAAAAACAACACACTGGAAAATGTATCTGTTAGGTACACATTATATAATTGTGAATACGAACAACATGTGTCGTCGTAGTTAACTTGTTTGTAGGAAAGTTGTTCAAGACAAAATTTGTCCTTCTTGAGGTGACTTACTGTTAAATAACTAGGAAAACGCTAAAGTCCCGCCGCGTTGATGGATGAGCTTTTTAAAGTTTTTAGTTTGCGTGGGATATCTTTACTTTTGCAAGTGCTTTGTTTTGCTGCCTAGGCATTGTAGGTGATTGTTGTCAAGTTAACCTGTCAATTGGTATTATTTACCGTAAAAAACTTATATTAAAAGCTTTATTTCTATGGATTCTGGCTAGTTTTTTCAACTTTTTCTTACAAAAGGTACTACATCACCATCACCTTAATGTCCATGTATAATATGAACGTTGTAGCCCCACCCGTTTGGTCAGAATTGGCCCAAATGTCACGAAAATATCGCACTAAAAATCGAAAAAAATCGTAAAAGTACGATATTCATGAGAAATATTTCTTCGATTGTACCCAAAAACAATACACCTCTAAGTTCAGAGATTTCGAAGGTCCTGTCAAATTTTCATCAAGATCGGACATGCCGTTTGCCTGGTAGAGAGTTAACAAACAGACAAAAAAAACAAAAAAAAAAAACAAACAAACAAAAAAAAAACACCCGAGCTAAATTTTTTGGGGGTCAGTGAAATTGAAGTCTTCGCTTCGCTCATCCAATAAGTTAAGTAATAAGGTTAATTAATTGGAATTATTAAGAGCTAGTATGCAGCACTCAAACCAGCAATTAAATTAATAAATAAATTGTATTTAGAGTCTACCCTGCACTCAGTTATATAACTGATTTTCAGTGGGGGACATTAAATCAAAGCGACTAAGCCAACCCTGTAGGCCCCAACGCAATCGACGAGTGAGCGATAACCAACCAAAGATCGATGTTTTTAATAGGAAATTATAGCAATCAGTGGTATGGACAGAGCGAACACCCGCGGATCAACGCCAGAATGAACAAGGCCGATTCAGAACAACTCTGAATTTATTATGTGCTTCGTTGCTAGGACGGCTCCAATGTCACCGTTTACAAACTCCTAAAATTGATGGACTTAAGTCGAAATCAGAAGTTAAAAAACTTCTGACTTTGGCGGGAATTGAACCCTGGACCTTCTGCATTGGAAGCAGGTACGCTAACTACAAGACGAACGAGCCACACAACCACCGACACAAATTAATGATTTGTAATATGTTATATTTTTTTTAAATATTTCGATATAAGGGTTGCTGGAATTTGGAATCGAGCCAACTTAAACTAGAGACTTCGCGCAACACGTGACTACTTCCTATACATACTTTGATCCATGATAAGACAACTTATAGGTATAACTCATCTTATTAATACAGACCCAGCAACTTTAATTTAAACATCGTTACCTATATTGTTATCCTTGGCCAGCTGCTCATAGGAATCATAGGCCTTCTGTATGTTGTGCAGTTTAGCGAAGGCCGTGGCCGACTCCAGTGACCGAGCAGCCACAGCCACGACCACGTGCTCGTCACGTGGCAGGGTGCTCAGAGCGGTCACAAAGTCGTGGCTGATCTTGCCGGCGCTCACGATACCCCATCTGGTGGCCATTGTGCTGGAGACGAGGGTTCAACCTTCAAAACTTCAAGATTAAACCCTACTTCGTTGTCAAATCATAGTTAAAAATAAGACTATTAACATTTATATATTTCAAATTGTTTTGCCGTGATAAAAATTAATATATTTTTGATTTCATAACTTAGATTATTTCCTTAACCCAAAAACACTGATTCTATCATGTATTTATTTTGAAAAACTGCATGAATACTCTATATAATTTAGGTGGCAATAATATAGCACTCTAGTTTTATTGATTGAACACATTTATAAATAAGATTTTATGAATAAAATAGGATAGAAGATAAATAAATATATAAAAAAAGTATATTTGAGTTGAGATTTAGAATAACAGAATGCTTCTACAATAACACTGTCTGCCTTCCGTCCATTCTTATACATTTACGAAAAACATTACATTTATCCGTATTTTAATTTAAGTCACGAATAATAATCACAAATCAATCATGCAAATCATGATTATTAATCTACTACTCTAAAATTCTTTCATCTTTCTAATAATCAAATCCTTATATATATTATTTATTTTGCTATGCAAAATTATAGTTTAATTTTTTTTTAGAACGTTACACGTAATAAGATTAGAACCAATTAGATCAGAACACTACCGTTTGGTACAGCAATAACAAATAATTTCATAAAAAACCATTCTGTCTAAGAAATGTCGTTTAAATGATGTATTTTAATAGCCAATTTAAATAATTTATTGTTGCAGTACCATCGTTCTTTTTGAATTACAACAACGAAAATCAGCAAATTTTGGTTGTTTTAAACTTCCGATATAGTTTACTGGTCTTTAGGTGGTAGAATTATTATTTTAATGGTGTATGAAACACATTATCAATGTTCAGGAAACAAAAAAAGAATTTAGTGAAATACACAATCTAGGCTACTTACCGTTACTGTGGTATTTTCCAGTTTAACGGTCCTATCTTGTTTTCAGCCAGAAACTGAGTGAGAGCACGATGTACATTATAAGCTATTTATCGACGTTCACTTGATAAGCCTTGGTTAATTTTAACATATCGGAACAGATAACAAACACTTTAAAAACCCGAGATAATCAGATTATTCGCTTATCTCTCAGAGTGCGATGACATTTTAAATACAACTTCGATGACATTGCACTTTTGTTAGTATAGTGTTATACGTCATAATTGGAGCGCCGTGGAATTCTCAAGTAGCTCCTAAGATAAACGGTCTCAGATTTTTGTTTTTACGAAAAAGGTATATGAATTTATTGATTTAATCCCAGAACATGTCACAATTAAATGTCAAACAACGAAGTTTGCAAATCTTAAAACTAAAATTTATCGAATCAAACACTTTTAATATAAACCTTAAGTAAAATATCTATTTTCCGACTTTAGAGATACTTATAATAGTTAATTATGTGGAATGACATAATGTGAGCGTATTTAATTTACCATTCACTATATTTTTAAAAATATTTTTTGACAACAATAATATTTTTTTAATACAAGGTTTTTAAGCATAAGCCCGCTTTGAGGAAATTTTTAGTGAATGACAGAAATTGTCGTAAAATTCGCCCCGACTGGGGATAGAACCCAGAACCTCCGGCTTTTCGAACCGATGTTCTACAAACTAAGCTATTTGGGCCTAAAACACAATTTTACGAACTTGGTATATATTGTGATTGTTGAGCGATTGTCCCAGTCGGGGCAACTTTTACGACAATTGCTATCATTCATTAAGACAAACGCTTTTTATTCCGAAAAGACTACTTTAATACTTCCCAATAATAAAATGCTCACTGAAAAGTAAATAATATGTTTGATTAGTAAACTCACAGATTGCGCAATTAAAAATAATGTATATTTATCCACAGTTGTTTAATCAAAGGCTTGTATATCTTGAATAACTGATATTAAGTATAAATACAAGAATACAAAAACAAATAGGTGGAATATATCAAGATAACGTTATCATTCAGATAATTGCACGATTTATCAGAAATCACTGTTCAAACTTGGTTACGTTGTTATCAGACGCTCATTAATTTTGTAATTATTACATTTTTAGCCTTTTTATTGTATACATAGTATTTTTGATTGTGCTTATCTGTATTTATCTTTCCTCATTATCGCTGTGCCATTGGCTGTTAGTGTTATTTAATAGTTAAGTAACGTTGTTGTTTGCCATTTTTCTGTAAACTTCCTAGGGCAAGGACTTTAACTTAAACTAGAAAACAACAAAATGTAAACGACAACAACCGTACGAGCGTTTGTCGCAAAACCAGTACAACCTCACCATCTGACTGTTTTGGGGAATGGTCATGGGGCTCGAACCCTCCCCCCTGGTGCGAAGCAACTAAAAATCTTATTTGTGCCAGAGTTGGGCGATGGACAGCGTTCTTGCGCTGCAAGGTGGTTGGCCACCTGCCTATACACAATTAATGACTCCTCAATACTAAACATTTTTAACCATGAAAATAATGTGTATTCGTATCAAAATGATTTTCCAAATGATAAGCTTCGGAATAAATAAACACACAACTTTTATAATTTGTATTTAGTGTACATAATCTTTTAAAAGAATTGATTTTTAGCGGGGACTCAAAATTAATAAAGTACCTCTGAATAAACCCTGACGTCGGTGTCATAGATGGACGAACAATGTCCATCCAAACATCGGGATTTAATATTAAAAACCCGCTGGTTGGACCCGTTTCACCCGCGGATGACGCCAGCATCAACTATTGGCTTGTTTGAAATCACTTTATTCCATTTGTCCTTGCTTTGCGTTCCAAAATCACACCCCATCTTGGTAATCAGCATATTTTGACCGAACTACTTCCCCAAATTACAAAACAAAAAAAATAGAATTTACAGAAAAGGCTGTAGAGTACGTCAATAATGACCAATATTTTTTTGGATCAAAATCCTCCAAGGTCACGGGGCATAAAGATCGTCCCCATGTTATTTCTTATGGGAGATTTTTGCCGATGGGACCTAGCTCGAAAAATGTCATGTTTGACAATTTTTTGGGAGGTCATGGTGGCCCCAATAATTTTTCTGTTAATTGCTAAATTCATTACAAGTTAGCCCGAATGAAATATATTTTTTGAGTTTAGCGGTTACATACCCCTTTAATATCAAATTACGGGATTAAAGTCAATATTGTAGAAATTGAAACTCTTCTATCTAAACCATGGATCGAACCTTAATCTTCTGCTTTAGCTGTTGGTCCAGTTTCTGCTTCGATTTTCGATATACATAAGGTAGGTACCGGTTTCGAATCTTGCTTCTGACAGATCTTTAACGTTGTATATGAATTTAAATCCCATCAAAACTTGAGCTGAATATGTGCACACTGTGACTTTGGAGCCGTCCTAGCAAAGATGCACATAATGAATTGTTTCAAATTGTGATGAGTTGAGTTAGTCTGTTGTTGATTATGTCTGTATCCTGGGAGAATCTTGTCCTACCATTTGGTCGCTATTTTACTTTTTTAAACACCGATCTCTGGTTGGCCATTATTCCCTCGGTTGGGATTGAATGGATACTCTAAATACGAATGCATGTATTTTATTTCAACCTTAAGGACCAACGATCCACATGAAAAGTCCTAACATCAGATGAATATCATTCGATTGTACAATCAATAAGGCCAAGAAGTTAAGAATGCAAAACATTTACAGAATTAAAATTTTGCTGCCTTACTAATGTTAAAATACATTTTAGTTGCGTGATTGAAAATTTGGAAAGTTTTGTAGATTTTGTAATAGTGTAATTTTTTAATTTGATTAAATTCGCAAATTTAGTGTCTTTAAATTTGTAAATTTCGTATTTTAAAATGTTTTATATTTTAAAATAGTAATGTGTATTAAAAAAACTATATTTTCTAAATAAATGAATAATTAATTAGTACCAAAATGTAAGAGTTTAATTATGTGAAGCTTGTTATTATGTAAGTTTAAACAAATGCCCAGCAAATGAAATACTATTTAATTAAGAGTTTCGAGAATTATTGACCCTCTTATTCCTTAAATTTTAGATTCAAACTATGTTATTGACTTACTTGCACAAAAATAAATTTGTGAGTTTGGTTGTTTATGTACAGAATAATAATTGTTACGTTGATAATAAATTAAGTAAGTTGAAGTAATGCAACGGACTCTTTTTCTCTCTTTCACATCCAGATATAAGTTGATTAAAAAACTTTACACGTTACTCTTATCCCTTAATTCATCTACACTTCTGCTTCACGGGCCAACCATGAAAGTAACTAATAACTAACTTTTTTTTAAAAGCATATTCAAGTGTATGCTTGTCTCAACTGAAACATTTTATAAATTAACCAAAACCTTTGGTCAAAAAGTTTTTCTTTTCGCTTAGTTATTTTGAACTTGTGTATTTTCTTGTGTGATGGTTAAGCTGTCCCTATTCCGGAAGACGATATCTTCGCAGGTCTTTCGAATCAATGCACATATTTTAGGACGGTGAATTCTGTTTAAATAAATTCAAACAAATATATATTTCTACTTCATATCTCAACAACATTTAAAGTCTATCCATCTTTGAGGTACAAAGTGACCATCGGCGGACGAGACCGGGATCGGTCGTCCCGTCTATTGCCTGCATTTTTCCCTTTGCGAACATGGGTTTGTTTCTACCTGCCTTCGGAGCGAACATGGGTTTGTTTCTACCTGCCTTCGCCCATTTCAAATCTATTGTGATGAAAATAATTTATTCAGCAAAATATTTTTTTTATAATAGCAAATATTTCATAACGTGGTTCAAATGTGTAGCTTGAGTTTATGAAATGTGTTTTTTCCCCTAGTGTCTACGATCAAAACTGACTGAAATACATAAATATTATTATATTATTTTCAAAATATGTTATAGAAGCATTATCCGTAACTCAGTCAGTTTTTATCGTAGAATTTCGTCCAAAAAAATGAAATTCAAGACGCACGCTTAATATTTCGACAACGTTATTAGATATTTGTAATTAAACAAAAAATATCAATAAATTAATTAATACAGCAGGTATAAAACCCTCAGCTTCTAGGATGGTCTATTTTACGACTACACGCGACAACCCTTAGCAGCTGCCTCATACCCATACCCGACGCGTCCGTCGATGGTCACTTTGTACTTCATGGATAGAAGACTTTAGTTGGATTTGTGGGTTTTACTGCCAGTAACCAGTTCCATTTAATTCTAACTTAATGCTTTTTAGTATTTTTGTATTGTACTTTTATCTAAAAGGGAAATGTTTTATGAAGAAGACCGAACTTTTAAAAATTTACAAAATAAAACGTTTTATTAACTCCCTATACAAAACAACTCCGTATGCAAACAATGTTTATTTTTTGTATGTAAACCACACCGATAACTTCTATGTTTTCACACGCTAGTTCCCACACCCCCTGTCAATATACAGTATGTTGTCACATAATCCCCGCCATATGCGTCGAACATCACCACCGCTGTTCCAACATTTCCACCACGTCCGCGCATCAAAGCCTCATACGACCAGCTGACTCGCCAGCTCACAGACAAGCATTGTCAATATTAAATTCAAAACGTGGCCGTGAACGCTCAACGCGGCACGTAGCTGCGGCTCAGACCTGCTTTCAATGTGAAGCGACGAAACGAAATCGAAATTCAAGAGGGGGTATAAAATAACACACAACTTCACGTTGGCGTAATGTTTGTGCAAACTAGTTTGGTTTTCAAACTATGGGTGTGTTTAGTTGTTTGTATACCTTGAAAATTTGTAATATAGTTAGTTAGTTAATGGGGTTTTAGGGCTCACAACAGTAAAGTTATCACTGCCCATTTGTTATATACATGCTTGCAAGACTTAAATAAATATTTACAACTTTTTGTAACATCATAAATAAGAATTCATCTATAAATCATTCTCCTCCAAAAATCTTATGAACCTTTTCACTGTAGATTTCTCAACAATTGCAGCTGGCAATTTATTAGAGTCTACAATTTGCTCTATTTACCTACAACAAATTTTATATTTATTTAAATCATTTTTGTATGGTGGACAAAACAGCAAAATTAACTGGATGTTGGCAGTACAGGGTATTGTCTGTCCAAAACAAAACAAGTTTTCGACAACATTCTCGCTATTGGCTACACATTAGTTTTACCCTGTGTGCCCCTGGTAATAGGGTGTTACTGTTAAGATAATTTGAAAGGGAACGTCCGAGAGCTGTTTGATAGGATCAATCCCACACATTCACTTAACCTTGGAAGAACATTTTTATTTTGGATTGGCGGTAGCTGGAATATATCCTGTGACCTCCCGAATCAGTCTCGCGTGTCACGCATGAGCTTCCTGTCCCCAAACGTAAGCGTTTGTCATCAAAGTTGAGACTTATGTTCAAAATAAAATATTAAGAAATACTATATCAAACAATAGTTCTTAGACACAGTGGAATTGAAAATTTCAATCGTATTCGGAGTAGACAAGCTTTTGGGTCAATGATATTGTTTGCCAGCATTTTTATTTTCCACTTGAATGATTGTTTTATTAAAGTTTTAGGATACCTAATCTAGGACAATAAATTGTTAGGAAGTTGAGAGTAAATTGACAGTTAAATGGACATTGTAAATATATTATATAACTTTTACGGTGCACTTTTGAGAGAATGTGCACCGGAATACATATATTACGTTTTATATAGGTCGATTTGTTTACAGCCTTTAAATTTGAACGTAAAGAATTGTAAAAAAAAAGTTTGGTTAAAACTCACATTCCCGGAATAAATCAACATTGAAAGAATCTCTAAGACTCCACTGCCGTCACGTACAGAATAAAACAAAATATTACTTAAAGTAGCCACATTGATTCTTTTATAAACTTTTGCCAAAATATATAACGTCGTCTGAAAGCTTATTACTTAGTTTTGATAAAAATCTATAGTATAAAGGAGAAACTTGAGGTAAATTTTGAGATATTTTATACACTAGGTCTTGAAAGTTTCCAATCTTTCAACTTTATAGCTATAAAACTTCAGGGCAATCTTTAAATCTAGGTTGCAAGAAGAAAACTTTCTTTAAAAGTATAAAACGATCAAAACAGCTGTTTGTAGTTAATTATGATTGATCTTGAAATATATTCATTCTTATTTTCTTTAAATGTTTGATTTAAAAGACAATAGGTCACCAAGACCGATAACATAAAAAAAAATATTAGACACAGATGTTTATTTCATTATCTATTGACGCTCCACCAGAATTATTTACAAGTACACATAGTAATTAATTATGTATAATTGATTATGAGTGTATGTATTTGGAATTACAAAAGCATTCCTCCCTTTGAGTGCTACTGATAGGAACATTGATAGAAAATATTGCATTTGTGTGTAAATTTTTATTAGTATACAAGTGTATTACAAAACTAATCTATGTCTATATAACAGATTATGTGTGTGAATTAAAAAATAATTTTAGAAGAAGTACAGTAGGTAGTAAATTTCAAAAGATACTAAACCAATGTTATAAGGTAAACATTTATATGGATTTATTATGCCACTACGTAGTATATTCTAGTGTATTTGTTTGGATATTGATGACAAAAGTGACAGGTGGAGATCGGGATAAAATAAATTAAGATATTCATTCAACACAAACAAACTCTAAAATGTTATAAATATATTTTTATTGTTGCATAATCACAGATCGACAAGATTATACATTTAGTACCCTATACATTTAATACATTTGAAATACAAAACACATTTTTTGTTTATATGGCCATAAGAAATGTATTCAAATGAGAAAAGCTAAATTCTGAAATTTTAGTTAAGTAACAGTTTAAGCTAATGCACTATTCAATATTATATGTTTAATTTGGGCAAAGAAATTAAGAAAAACATTTATATTGAAAACCCTGATAGCTTACAAATCTTTATTCCTTATAAAAGTGGGTAGTGCAAAAGGGTTTTGATAAAACATACCGGCTAATTAAAAATTGACCCGCTTCATGATTTACTGTTGCTACGACTTGGCGGAAGGGTTGAAAAGTAATAGAACTTGAGAAGGAACAACATGGTTGCCGTACATTGACCTCTAAACGTAAATAGTTGTTTATATTCCTATCATTTTAGGCTTTTTACGTCGGTTACTTGAAATGTCTGAGTGAAATAATAAACTGATTCTAAATTTGACATCATTAAAATAGTAGAAGCGTTGTAAATCGTTCCTAAGAATGATTGACCACCGAATTACTTTCTACGATTTAAAATTGGCATTAGAACCCAACTTAAAACTAAACACGAATTAAACAGTTTGATAGTTAGTGCCAAAGTTAATTTAACCAATCAAGCCATATTTAGACATTTCAAGAATATTCAGGGACGTAAATGGAGAAGAACAGCAACATATATCTAGGCGAAATTAAGGAAGAACTGCGCATGTCTTCATCTAAGTTTATCAGGATGTAACAATAATCCTTTTGAAATTCTAAACATTTGCCAGAATGGAACAAAAGTTTGGTAAATTGATGAGATGAGCTTTCGTTCAGCCGAAAAATTATTTGAAAGGCCCGCTTTTAAAAATAACAGAGAACAAATTTTGACTCGGTAGAAGATTTCAAGAAAATTTGATGTGTGTGATGTAACAAAAACTTAGCAAGCAATTCCATTTAAATATAAGTTAACTCTTTGAAAGAAGGCTAGTGCAACTTCATCGTAATCTCCGATGTAAGTCCAATTCCAAACAGGATGTTGGTAGCAAAGGTCGCAGGTAAGAGAGTGGCGACTTTTAAATGTTGAACATACAAATATTCTCGTGTACATATATATCTTTCGAAGGAGAAAAGGTAATGCCCAAGTTTGAAAAGTGACAATTCCGTGGTGGTATTGCATTTAAAGGAAAAATTGTTGTTGAGGTGGGATATCAGAAATGAGTTCAGGTTGTCACATGCAAGTAGACTCCATCCTGCCGGCTATAACAGATACCGTTTGGAACATACATCCGATTTAAATATAATTCTAAACTGCATATCAGTAGACACACCACTATAAATAACAATATATTAATTTGTATATCTAGGTATTGACGGATGACGTTTCACGATGGCGACGTTTCTGCCCCAGTGGAATCACTTGGGGATGTGTCATCGCCACCACCGTTGGCCTTCTTCTTTGGCTTATCACCAGCCCCACCAGCCCCACCAGGCATTCCACCAGGATAATCTTCATCCATAGGCGTGGTTTTCTTTCCGCCTTTCGCTTTACCTTTCTGTGCTGCTCCATTTGCTCCATTTCCTCCATTTCCGTTAGGGAATTGTCCATTATTAAACTGCTGATTATTTCCAGGAAATTGTTGATTACCGGGAAATTGTTGACCTCCATTAGACATCTGATTTGCAGGAAATTGCTGGTTTGCGGGAAATTGCTGATTTGCAGGAAATTGCTGTCCTCCTTGAAACTGTCCACCAAATTGCTGAGCGTTTGGCATCTGTCCAGGAAATTGAGTGGCGCCTGCAAACTGATTTGCAGCCGGGAACTGTTGAGCCCCTTGCATCCCTGGGACTTGTGGGGCGTAAGGGTTGAATTGGCCAGCTGGTATTTGTGGAGCATACGGATTGAATTGGGCCCCCGGTACTTGTGGAACTCCCGGAACTTGTGGAACTCCTGGAAATACGGGGGCTCCCGGAACAAGTGGTGCACCAGGTACAAGAGGTTTTACAGTTGGTGCAAGAAGTGCCCCAACTAATGGGGCACCAGGAACGACTGGAGCAGCAGGAAGGGCAGGGGCACCGGGAATGACTGGCGCAGCAGGAATGGCCGGGGCACCAGGAACTACTGGGGCAGCAGGAGCGGCTGGCGCAGCAGGAACTACTGGGGCAGCAGGAGCGGCTGGAGCAGCAGGAACTACTGGGGCAGCAGGAGCGGCCGGGGCACCGGGAACTGCTGGGGCAGCAGGAACGGCTGGAGCCCCAGGTACGGCGGGGACAGCAGGCTTTGCAGCTGCTACAGTAACAGCACCGGGTGCTGCAGGAGCGGCTGGAGCGGCCGCGGCAGCTGGAGGTGGTGGTGGGGGAACAACAGGAGCGCCGGGCACAGCGGGAACCGCGGGTTTCGCCGTTGTAACAGCAGCAGCCGCGGCGGGGGCTGCCGGTGGAGGCGGCGGAGGTGGAGGAGGCGGTGCGGCAGGCTTGGCGGTCGTCACGGCCGCTGCGGTTGTCGCTGCCGGTGCGGGCGGTGCGGCTGGTGCGGCCGGGGGAGGGGGTGGAGGGGCCGGCGCAGGAGGCTTGGCGGCCACTATAGGCGCAGCAGTCACCATGGGGAGATCTTCGACAGGCGTGTAGTAGAGGACGACGACGCGGTTACGGGAGCCCACGTTTCGTCCGTTCTTCCATACTTGGACTTGTTCACTGTTTGCTGGGTTACCTTGGTCGTTGGCCCATCCGAGGTTTATCGTGTACGAGTGAGACTTGGGTAGTTCGCACATCTAAAGATCAGGGAGAATTAGACCTCTTGTTACGTTAGGATTTCCAGTAACTTTAATTTTATTCCAGTTTTTGTGTGCATATATACGTGCTCTGTTAAGATTTCGACTAATTTTATTAAAATAACATTTTAGTAGTAAGTTAGTAATTTAGTAAGTGATATATAATATGATTGTTCGCTGCTAGAACTGGCCTTAATTTGTCAATTTTGCCATTCTGCCACCTTATCATTATTATTTTCGTATTATTTATTTCTGAAATTGTACATCAAATAAAACTTTATAAGATATGCAACTCCATAGAAAGGTAGAAAAGGGCCATTAGGCCCCAGTCACAAAGTGTTTTGAAGATTTTTAATCTTAAATTAGGTAAAAAAATACAAATTCAAATAAGTTTAAAAACAATATAAATGAGATGGTAGTTGTCCTCCTTTGTAAATCAGTTTTTATAACTGAATAGGATAGACGTTAAATAAATAAATAAAATAAAATAAATAAATAAAGGTTGATCAAATTATAGTGCTCAATAATTTGATGGCAAAGCGTAAATTATAACTAATTTAACATATAAAAAAATTATACGTTTTTACTTAGTATAGGATATTGAATGATTAATAAAACGACTGACAAAACGAAAATAAAATGGATAAATTGTGTTTTGTACCTTTGCTCACTGACGCGTAAATCGTTCTTATAATCTCACTTATGAAAACCTTCTAAGTCCAGTTGAAAAAGTAATAAAAGAGTAACGTTCCAGAAAAATAAGAATCTGATCGACACTAATAACCATCCAAAATATGTGCTGGCTATTGATCTATTTACTGAATCTAGTAGAGTAATTTTTACTTATTTATGTATTTATTTGTTTGACGTCTATTCTATTCAGTTTAAAAAAACTGATTTACAAAAGACAACTAATAAATAATGGGTTATACTAAACATTATCAACAGATTTAGCGGTTTATTAAAAGGTCATACACGATCTAAAATGACAGAAGGCCAACGGAAATTCTTTGCTCATGAAACAAAATGTTTTGCTATTTAAGTTATAATAAGTTAATTGCTTTTCTTGGAAGACACATTTTCAAACTTATTGTCATCCAAGAATGGTTAAATGCTAATTTTACTAAACTACTGAGAACAAGAGTTAGGAATTGTAATGTATTTTAACGTTTTCCCTTTTATGTGGCCTTCCTTTAATAATTCATCATTCACCATGAGAAGTACAAGAAACACCCCACATTAAGGGGTTTGGTGGGAAAGAAACAATATATGCTACAAAATGCATATTTAAAAATACAAATTATGCTTAATGTTCATAATTAAAATGCACAAGAACGTATTTTCTTATATATTTTGTATTTATATTTATTTCTAGGTATATCACATTTGAATTGAACGATCATTCATATATTATTATTTGAAATATATATAACTTCGTATTTTTGCCAATACTGAATTCAGAATACGCTAATTTGAAGCATAACATTTTATAACATATGTTTTGATGATCACTTTTCCTTTTAAAATGATCAAATTAATACAACTTAATAATAAAAACTGACTATCTACGAGTTAGCATAATTTATGTTTTACTCACCAATAATCCAACTATAAACACATAACATTTCAGAATATACATTCTATCAAGTTGTAATAATATTTCTAATGGTAGATCACAGACGCAGCTGCCATGTATGAAGTCCAAACGAGAAGTAATACGTAGAATAATATTTTGTATCTCTCATCACCAACTCTATGACGATTGGTAAGGTCTAGTTTATGAAATGAATACAAAACACACGCCAAAAAACAACCATTCTCTCTATAGCGGAAATCGCACAATGCTCCACGGTTAAAGACAACAATGCTAATAAAATAATCGTTGGTAGATCGTCGAAAAAACAGGTCGATTTCAAGGGCTATTAAAATCAAGTGTTACAATCAAGGATGTGTGGCTAGGACGGAAGTAAGGATTTAAATGACGTTAGGTCACGTCCGCTGTTTCGTTGTCAAGTTTTAACCCGACTTTCAACTGAAGGACGATGAAAACTACGTACTAGACGAATTCTATGACTCGGGATGAATAGAAAGGTTTTAGTTAGTAGCATTGAAACACGTCACTATTCGGTTTTTGATATTATCGAACTTCAATACAAATTTTCAAGGATTCGTACATTGATCAACATTCCTTTTGATAAATTTGTATTATTAAAATAACATTTTTTTCGTCTTCGAAAATTATTCTTTAAATTATGTTCAGTTCCAGGCATAACTATTTTTTTTAAGACCGCCTCTCTGACAATTCGTTCGTATTGCAGAAGAGAACAGATTGTCACAAGTTAAAATTATAAATGTGACATTTTCTGGATCAAATCATTATTTTATTCTCATAGCCACATGTATAATATCCCATTGAATTAATTAATGTTCAACATTTTATTTGATTAAAAGATTTTGGAGATTAAATTAATTAACAAGGCGTTTTATATTTAATTTCTTAAAGATGCAAAATACAATAATAATATTGGAATTCATGGATTAGAAATCGATTTCATTATTAATAATGTATTTTATGTTTTCACCTACTTAAACCCTCTGTTAAAACAAATAAATATTAAAATTATAAATATACTGTTAACAATTTTAAAATGCTATAGTATGTATTAAATAAATAAAACCGTATTTAGAGTCTACCCACTGTCACATAACTGATTTTCAGTGGGGGACAGTAAACCAAAGCGACCAAGAAAACCCTGCAGATCCCGACGCAATCGACAAGTGAGCGATAACCAACCAAAGATCGATATTTTTTAATAGGAAATATAGCAATTAGTGGTGTAGACAGTGCGAAAACCCTTATTATTGAATGAATTATACCACATGTTAGTGAAATATTCTTGAATAGCATTATTTAAAAAAAATGTCACTAGAATAGGAAAAGCCAATTAAATTGTAGTGAATAATGGTATTTGATTATTAATGTGCACGTATTTTTCCCCCTACCAACTTATTGTCTTAGCTTTCTACGAACTCTCTGGTAATTATCTTGTGCCATATTGAGGGATATTTTCTTCTAACTAGAAAAGTTCGAATTCTTAACTGAGTTTCACAACTTGGCGAACTTTCTCCAATAGAACGTCTAAACTCTAATTACAATACTGTCATCCCCCCTGAGAGGGGTCCCCCCCACAGACCCCCACTACATTTCTCCTCACGTGAATGACCGTAATAACCGTACAGTTATGTTGATGACACTTATGCAACGACCATTCAACATGATTAGGATAAAATAATAACGATATAATTGTTCAAACTCTAAAACGAGACAAACGAATTGCGAATAATTAGGCACCGCCAAAATTATTTCCGCGTAGTAGTTTCATTGTATTTTGATTGAATGAATTTTTTAAAAGTTCGTAAAAAATAATGATTCGAAGTTTTTAGAGCAAAAGCAATGTTGCCATTAACAGAACAAATCGCGAAACGCTAGGTTCCGGGTATACGCGTCCTAGTTCGTTGGCCCAGTGATTGGTGTCCCTGATTCCGGTGCAGGAGCTCCAGGGTTCGATGCCGCTTTAGGTAAAAGTTTTTTGCTGTGGCTGAGAATGACATATCATTCAATAATCGATATTTCAATACATTTTCGATGTACGATAAATCGAATTGTAATAATCTTTGCATAGATGTATTTGAAGTTTAAAAAAAGTTTGTGGCTAAAAATTCGCGAAAAATGATTAACGATGTTAACGTTGCCGAATTCGAGTTCCACCATTTGTAAAAGTAGAGACAGTTCCTAAAGGAAATGCAATTGGCTAGACTGGCACCTCTACCATATTAAAGCACGAGAACCAACATTTAAAAAAGAAGCAGATACATTTTTCTTGGGAAGGGTTACAGCATTAATTTATTTCCACAAAATTCCTAACGTCACATTTAAAAAAAAATTTGAACTTAAATGTTTTTTTTTCTAGTCCGATATGTAGTTCAAATATCGCTTTCGAAAATATTCCCACATACCGATATCGTATCGAAATATCGATAAGACATAGTTTTTACTTATGAATTAGCTTCAATCCATAAATATTATCTAAGGGCATTCGTTTATAATCGGTAACTTTGGATATGTCCTAGTGAAGAACAGCATAATACATTGTCCAAAGTGTGGAACCCTCGAAATCATTTTGAGGTGACTAGAGATCACAAAGGGGCTCTCATGCAAACATTTTCACTATTTACACACGCATTAATATTTAACGTATATGTTTAACCTTGGTTTTATAGTAGGCGATTATGACACTGTTATGATGGTACTATAACAGAAATTGGAACGTTGGGGCACTTTTTTATATATGCATATAGTAACTATATACAAATATAGTACCAATATAAAAAATAGTAATAACATATACTGGCACTGAATGATCTCATTTTCACGAGTTACTTATCTAAGACCATCGAGTATAGAACCTCATACTCAATGCTGAGACTAACCCTGTGCCGTGAATCTTAATTAATGATTTCACATCGATGTGACAACTTTTAAACATATTTCACTCCTTATATAGGTAAAAATTTACGTGTGCAATTAATTGCCTTGTGACTTTTAAACTAACTACAAGACACAACTTCAATAGACATTACTTCACTCATTAAAGTGAATAACCTTAAGAAAACTACCAGTATTCAATCGAATTTGTCAGATAAAACGTTTAAGATTGACCCATTTTTCGTCTCCCTCCCTCATATCGACAGCATATTGAGTTTGAGCCACAGCGATCTCCCTCGTCCTAGTTGTAACTTTGTTAGTGATTTCTTCCGGAGGGCTCTAAAGCTCAGCCAACCTAGTTCTAAAACTTACTGCTGATGCTAAAGAACGAAGCTTTTTCTAAGATTTAAAGAAGAATTCGAGTAGATCTCAATTTGTTTACTGAGCAATTCATTGTGATTGTAAATACTCGTATGATAATTTCAAATGTAAACATTTGTATAAAATAGTCTAGCAACGATATTCTTCTTATTTTAGCTATCCACAAACAAAGTTTAGATACATATCCCGTTCACAGATGGCATCCTCTCTAAATTCTAATGTTGCTGACTTGAAAAATAGGAAACCTCTCATTTATGCATGTTTTTATTTAGAAGACACAAATACAGCCATATACCATTTTATATTGTACTATAAAACAAAACAAGACATGGCTTAACTAAACTTAAACTAAGCCATTAAATGGGAATTATGTGGTTTATTTTCACTCTAGGGTGAAGCAAACAATAGTTCACTTCTAGGTGTTGTGTTTTGTAGATAAATAAAAAAAAAACTGCTCCTCCTTTAATATTACTATCTGAGAGGTTGTAGTTAATATTATATCAATACATCATCATTTTCATATAAAACACAATGTAGAAACGCATTTATCGTAAAAAAAATCCGAACGATAAAATTATGTGAACTAGAGATGTACCAACGCCACTGTAAGCGCGCTCATCAGGGCTTAGTTTCTGATCACTTTAAGGCGTGTTCCGTAGACCGGGTACCTTAGTTGTCGTCGGCAGCCGTGAAAAACACCATCTTACAGTAGCGGGATTAATATGACCTCCCCACCCCACCCCACCCCACCCCACCCCACCCCACCCACCCCACCCCACCCCACTCCACCCCACCCCACCCCACCCCGCACCAGCACCAGCACTTTACCGATCACTTGCAGTATACTCAAGCTCAATGAAGTGTTTCGCAGATCTTTTATTTATTTATTTATTATTATTTATGTATTATATTTTTTATTTATTTATTTATTTATTTATTTATTTAACGTCTATCCTTTTCAGTTATAAAAACTGATTTACAAAGGAGGCATTCATTTTATTTTGTTTACAAGAACAAATTTTATTTAGTCAGTTCGTAGTTTGATAGACTTCACGTTAAGCTTATTTACGTGTATAAATGATATTAACTGTAAAACATTTTGAATTTTTATTTCCAGGAATAAATAAAATGTAGACAGATTTTCCATTCAGTTAATGTTCTTTAGTTAAATCTCGTAGCAGAAAATTGTGTGCAAGTAACATTCGCATAGTTAAGTATATTTTGTAAATGACAGTGACAATAGTGAAATTGTTTCTCGCTTCTTCATGCTAATATATTATGCATGTTCGTGTGAAATTTAGTTTACAACGTCAATGTTTCGTCTTCCATGATATGCATGAGTTACTATGTAGGTCATTGCAGAATAAATCAGCCAAGGTTTGCTGCCAGATGACTTGATATCTCTGACACCATGCAGTGAAAACAGATCCGCCAAACCATGTATGATATCATAATTGAATGTAGCTCAGTAAGTTGGAACGATTTCTCATCCACTTTAAAGCTCTGGCTACAAAAGCTCCTAATCGCTCTCTTTACAATTTCACTCAAGACAGTGAGATTCTCTTATTTGATGCATTAACATCAAACAGCATCGTAAGTGTTGGATCTAGCAATACAGCTTTCTGTAGCTTCCAGCTGTTAAGACTTAGAAGCATTGTCGTTACGCCCGGAGTGTGGCAACCGAGGCGAGAACGCGACAAATTGCGCTCGCTTAAACCGCCTCTGGAGAAAATTAACCCACTTTTACAAAAGATTTAAAAATACAAATATAAATGGAATATCTTAAAAGGCGTATCTGATCATTTATATCGAGAAGAAAAACTTCTGAAGACTGGTATTATAAATTTTGAAAGTTGTCAGTAGAAATATTTAAAACTAGGAAAACGCTTAAGTCCCGCCGCGTTGTTGGATGAGCGTAATTGGTGCATTGAGCTGCATGTGTTATGCGGATTTTCTGTGTTCTGTCAAAAAATTATTACTAAGTTCAATTTTTTTTAATTAAAATAAATTAAATAAAAAATAAACTAAAATTTTAATTTTTTTAGTTAATCGTAATTTTAAAAAAAGAAGAAAAATCGAAAAAATTGGAATTTTTTTAAAAATAATTATTCGATTGTACTCGAATTTCACAAGAATAAATAAATTAATAAAATTAAGGTTCTGTGAAAAACTTATAACAATAGAATCAAGCATGTAGGTGTAATAAGTAAAACAATTGTCTTAAAAAGAAAAAAAACACAAAATTTCTATTTCCATGAAAAATAATTTTTCGATTGCACTCAAAATTGCACACGAATATCTTAATTATTCATAAAATTAAGTTTCTGTGAAAAAATCATTAAAATCGGATAAAGCATGTAGTTGTTATAAGTAAAATAAATTTTCAAAAAATCAAAAAAAACCCGTAAAATGCGATTTTCATGAGAAATAATTTTTTTGATTGCGTTCAAAAATGTGGCAGTACTAAGTTCAGAGATATCGAAGGCCTCCACAAAATTTCATCGCAATTGGAGTATCGGTTTAGCCGGAATCGTGCTAACAGACAAACAAAAATACAAAAAGAAGAAAAAAAAACATTCCGGATTTTTTTCTTTAGTGTAGTGAAATGGAATCTTCGCTTCGCTCGCTACGCTCATCCAATTATAATTTTACCAACAATACCACATCAAAACTAACTTTATAAACGCATTTAAAAGGTAACAATGCTATGATTAATAGTCTTGTCCCTTTACATTTGTTTTTCTAGTGGTAGCTGGTTGCACTCCAGGTCAACCGAATCTCTTGGAATCTTCGGGTCTTGGACCCTCCGGCGAGAAATTACCGCGAATATTTTATTTTATTTGGGCTTTACACTAGATAGTAAATATACGTTGATCTGGCTTCAACCCTTTCACGACTAAATTGTCACTTCAATATATCTGCATTCCATACTATAGGAGATATCTAGAGACTATGTAACCTAAGATTGACCAGCCTACAGTTTGGCTACGTCATCTTTAAGGTGTGTCCGCCTGCTCATGCAGTTTACTTGGATAAGTTAGTTTGATAGTTGCCGCTAGGTAGTACTACTGAGTCCACGCAGCTAGCGCATTCTAGAGAAGACTCCGCGAACTCGCTCCGCTTTCGCTGAACTTGAAGTGCAAACTTATTAAAGTTGCCAACGCCGTAGAAATAAAACCCGATTTGTTTTTAGAATAGAATACTTCATTGCTGTATCGCACATAGTCTACGTGGATTTGTAAACGTGATAATATTTTAAACTAGAACTATGAACATTATGTTTTATTCCACTTAGAAAAGGCATGGACTTCCATTTATTAGAAGTAAAACGTGTGTAATTTATTTTTGGAGAGATCTGAAGTTAGCAACACAGTCTATTTCAATGAGGTAGGAAGTTGGAGGATCGAAACGGGAACGGCTAATTGAAAAAGATACAACAAAAGAGTTATATCCACGCAAGGGATGGTTAGCTCAGAAATAACAATACCTTATCTTGTAATTCACATTCCATTCACCTTTAGTCATCCTTTTTAACTAGTCTTCGTTCGTATAAAGTTACACTAATTACCAAAATCGATCAGGAATGATGTTAGTAATGTTTTGATGTTACGTTCAGTTGATAAAGTTAAATGATTTGATCAAATATATTTTATAAATTATCCTTGAACGAAAACGAACGAAAACAAAAATCAGTTCTGTGACTGAAATAGGTTTACAACATCAAAACAAGAACAACGACAGCATCAAGAACATTTAAAAACGGTAAACGACAAGATCAGCAATTTTCACAACATCATTGAGGGCATTATTTTTAAACTCAAACTTTCACTGTTTCGCGATCTTTTCTTTATAAAAATTAATACATTTTTGTTCACTTCGGTTCAAAAATGTATTTTAAAGAAATGATTGTATTATTTATTCTTTGTTAAATTATGTCTGAAGTCAATGATCAATAATCTTGTTTGTAAAGCTAGTAACATTGCATTGCATCTTAACGCAAACTTACCTTTTTTATGTTTATTAACTAGCTAAATTCCCGATGGAGATTATGATTCTCATATTTCTTCACACTTCACAGAGACCAAGATATAATATGAAAATAAATACATTGTGCAAGAAATTACAAGAATGTGTAAATCTTTGGATTACGTCTGTCTATCAGTTTAACGATATTGGCTTAACGGATAGAGAAGCAAATCATAAATTATATACACGTCGCCTTTAACGATAAAACCTGACCTAAACTATTAAACTATAAAATGTATTGAACTAAAGTCAGCTCTTAATCGGAGAAACCAATAAATACAGGTTATAGGTTGCTAACTTATGACCCCTCGAGAAATGCTCGGCTTCGATGTGATTTGGATTTAGCTTGCTAGTTTATGATAAGCGGCGAAATGTACGGCTCTCAGATGGAAACTGGGATAATAACACCCCTGAGGCAGAAGTAGAATCATAACACCACAGTGGTCGGAGTTTATAGGTGGGATTATTACGTTCTAGAGTCTTCAACAGAAACAGATAAACACGTGATAACATGTTTGAAACCGGTTTTTAACATGTGATAATATATTATTTACAATTGACATTTTCTCACAGTGGCATTTTGACCAATTGAAAGTAGTTGTCTTGCCAACAGAAATTAAGCGTGGGGACGTTTCCATGTCGCTGTTTCGACGTTTCTTCAATTTTACGTTCAGCTATCCCTTCATTTCCAATAATTAAATTCACTAATGTATTCAGTCACTCTTTTGTACACCCACAATTGATATTTATACATTCAGTCTTTCACACTCACACAATCATACACACAAACATACATACAACATCACTCACATACATGCATGTTTATTTCATTTTTATAGTAATCTTTATGTAACTAATTTTATATTGTAATTGTTGCGTTTTGCATTGTTTTGTTTTCCCTATGTAATATTTGTTAAATTGCACTTGTGGGACATTACGTACTGTTGTATTATGGCCACAAGTAAATATATAAATAAATATACCGCAATTATTTATTTGACTTTATATTTCTCGATTTGGTTAGTCGGGAAACACTCCCGTAGGTGTAATTGTTATTACTTTATATTTGTTAACGGGTATCAATCAACCCACAGGTAACTAAATAAGTATCTAGCTACACCACTTAAGCATATTTTAAATCAATTTGATGGTATTATTTATATCATTAAATACAATATAGGTTGTTTGATCAATGTTACCTATTTATAAATTTATTTTATATTGTTTTCGCGATACAAAGCCGTTGTCACATGTAAGTCGTAAACTGGACAAACACTGTCCTGTACAACTGTTCTGTAGAAAGCACGTAATCTCATAAAATGACTGCAGATCGTTTTTACAAATGTGAGTAGTAATTTTATTCATGAATAGACAACTGAAACGAGTAACTTAAAATGTAAGTACAGAAGATTTAGTTTTTATGGTGTAGAAGAGGGAGATGGCTGGAAGATGACGATAGTACCTTTTTAAAGTTTATTGGACAAATTATTTTATCGTTTATTTGACCATTCTATGATGCTCGAAAAATACTATACAGACTTTTTTATTGGATATTGAAAAGTAAAAACACTGGACGTAGACCGATAGGAAAATTCGCAGATCCAATAAACCTAGATATGGAAAGTATTGGACATAAATCTCTTTTCTTATCTCTAAAACCATACTAAACTTCCACGCAATTTACTGCAATAAAATGTAAAAAAAAGTGCAAAACTTCACTTTATACAGATGTGTGTCCATTTGGTTTGTTCCCTAATGCGGTCTAAGCTAATGCGGCATACACTGTAATAACGTATGATGGATATATTTTACTAAAAAAGCTACTTTGACTAGGCCACTATTTCACTATAATCCACTCGGTTGAAATGGGAGTACCACGTTACAGAGCTTACGCGTCCCAAGTTATTGCAACTAGAGTTGGGAAGTTGAAACGTTTTTTTGTGGAGAAGTCTGTTATGAAGTGAAGTTTTTGCTGAATGAAATTACACACCGCATCGAAATAGCTTACATAAGTCTTCAAGTTGCTTGCTCATGGTTATAGCTTTGGGGGTTTCCCTTAGTTAACAATGCTGTGTAAAGGAACATACATTAAGGGCTGAAAATGTGTATATCGTACTTTTTTAGTATTTACTTGTTTGTTTATCAGTGACTTGGAGTTTTATCAAGGCTTCGAATAAGTTGGAACCGAAAACTGAAGCCCGAAAACATTTCTCTAACCAAAAACCAAAACGGCACACGATATTTTCGTTTTTATTTTTTGGGAAAGAGCATTGTTATTCACACATAAATCTGCAGCTTTTTAGAAAATATGTAATCTCAAACTATAAAGCATATTTTTTTCGCCTATCAGAAGATGGTTGTAGTCTAATTTTTTAAATTATATTTCAATCTGGTTAAACGAACACAGATAAACAGGCAACTTTTGCAGACTATTGAATCAATATTTTGAATCCAAATAAAGAATTTTATAAAATAACCTTGTAGATAAAATATAATTTACTACAATATTTACATAGATTTAGGTTATCTGTCTCTTCTTGAATCAATACCTCGGAATCGAAGAATTAGTTCAAATTCAAAATTTACGTTCAAAGCAAATTCAATCTAAATTGACATTTGCTGTATTTAAAAAAAAACTCCTGAATGAATAAATAAAATTTAATGATGATGATGATGATGATGATGATGATGATGATGATGATTCCAAATTGCGATCTGAGGGAAAGACCTGATCTAGTTATTACGAACATCATAACAAAGAAAGCTTGTATAGTGGACGTTACTGTACCCGCCGAGAACCACGACGACGCCTTGTTAGCTGCTCGAGATTACAAGATCAGGAAGTATACGCCACATGCCGAAGTGCTTAGAAGCCAGGGGTTTGAAACTGTGGTTGAAGCAGTGGTTGTGGGTAGTCTGGGATCGTGGGATACTAGGAATGATCGGGTTGTGAAGATGCTTGGAATTGGAAAAAGGTACTCTACCCTAATGAGAAAGTTGATGGTCAGTGACACTATCCGGTGGAGCAGAGACATTTTTATTGAACATGTAACTGGGCATCGACAATACAACTGATGACGTAAAAGAAAAAAATACTAATTGTATACATATTTTAATTCGTTTTAACAAACGCAGAGATTGCGTGATTTATGGTGTAAAAATAGGATTGACATTACGGTTCATCTTAGACCTATTTTGTTTTGTATGTATATATATTATTGTTACAAGTTGAGCGGTGCAAAGGAGTATACATTGTATGCATGTACTTTTTAGTATTATTGTGTGTACCTGATATAGATTATTGTTATTAATTTTAATATGTTAACAACAATTGTCCAATTTTACCGTTTTATGTGTATGCTGGTGGTGCGGTGCAATATGTATGGTGTTTTATGCTTTAAAACAATGTACAATGTATTGTAATAACTTTGTATATTTAGTCAACAACTTCAACTATTATTGATAAATTGTTGGTTGACGCAATGTAATGTGATAGATACTAATAAATAATGATGATGATGATGATGATGATGATGATTTTTGTTGCTTAACGTCTCTTTCGACTTGAGTGGTGATAGATGACGATGAAGGACGATTACAAAAAACATGCCTTATGCAGGATCCGAACCCACGTCTTCATATGCTTATTACCAGCGCCCTTATCGTATGTGCCACCCCGGTCGGTTATAAAAACCGATATTTCAATTACGGAACTTGTGAAAGCTACGTGGATCAGAGTATACACTTCTCCTTCCTCCTGGAGAGTAAGTCTTGAATCCCCGCCACCGCAATTAAACGTCCTCTATTTGACCTTTCCACAACGACCATACCTCGTATTTACTTTAGACAGCTGCCCAGGGATGTTTGTCCGCTGCGCCAAGTCCCAGTTAGTGTAGCGCTTCCTCTCTTTATGACTCGTGAGAGTCTGCAACTCCATCTAATTCTTATTGACATGGTAGTTCGTATGTTTACAAAATGGTCGAGGTTTTATTCCGTTAAGGGTCTTGAGTGACACTCCTTTGCCGTTTTATGCCCCTCCACTCTTCAGTTAAAAGAGTTTTCTAGAGAGAGGTTGTTCAAGCAATTGAGACAATTTTCAAAATCCGCGACAAAAATATGATTTTAGGGCGAGAAAGTTGCCATTGTAAGTTTGTTGCGTTTGATTTTAGTTACCAAACAACAAACACCAGTCCACAAAGATCGCAAAGACAAGCTACATTATCCAGTAGACATTGTGTTAAAAAAGAAGGCGATAATCTAAAAGGCCGCGGTTTTTTCTAGCTACAGTGCTGCTGGTGTTAGCGCTGGTAACTGAAACCTACGCAAATGAGAAACTACCCCCTTTATCCGCTAGGTTGCGTTGCGTCGCGGATACCTTACTTTATATTCTTGCTTTCCGACTGACATAGTAGTACAAGTAAGAAATACAAATATGTAGCCTAAGACTCTTTACTAAATCATCGGTCTTCTGGATAGTATCTTAATAGCACTCTTCGATTTTCATTTATAAATGACACTTGTGCAAACGTATATTTACAAGAAGTAATCAAAATTTGAACGATGCAATTTGTAATCATAACCAACCATAATACACTGTCGTATTACGTGTTAATGGCGACGCTATGTACGTGTGGTGTTTTCATATCTTAGGTCGACTGAAAACACAGACAAAACTCGCAATAATTACATTGCTTTTTATTAAGGAGTAAATGTGAAATCACATTGTAGATATTTTAGTGTATGTGGTGGTAATTAGAGGTGGCAATGTTGACAGTGTCATTAATGAATTCCGTTAAACAAAACTTGGGACTCACCAACGATAGAGTTCACACCCATCTAGCACACGGCATCATCAATCCGTCTGAAAAATAAACAATACAGTATATTAATAACTCAAACTATAAAACAAGACAATTAACTAACGAACTGATATCAAATGTCAATAATCTATTGCCTAATTACCAGCAAACACAAGTGTGACTTTTATTCGAAGACAGTTATAAAATTGATCAAATCCTTAATCAATACTGTTCAGGTTTGCTATTGCGAATATCCCTAGTTCATATTGAAACAACTAAATTACGCTATTCAATTTGTTATCTAGGCCAAATAAGACAGAAAGTGTCGTTCACAATGAATCATCATAAATCATAAATAAGACACATTAAAAAAAATTCTTGTTTAATGTGCCCTTGCTTTTATTTGCAATATATGTCAAATTTAGTTAATTCACCAAATGTTCATTACTGTATAATTTAAAATGGAAATGTTAGACTGGATAAAAAAACGTGTAATTTTTATCATTCAATACTGTTCAGGTTTGCTATTGTGAATTTTCCCTGGTTCATATTGAAACAACTAAATTACGCTATTTAATTTGTTATCTAGGCCAAATAAGACAGAAAGTGTCGTTCACAATGAATCTCATAAATCATAAATCAGACACATTAACAAAAATTCTAGTTTAATGTGTCCTTGCTTTTATTTGCAATGTATGTCAAATTTGCTAAATTCACTTAAAGCTCATATTCTATAGTTTAAAATGTATAATGTTAGACTGGATAACAAAAAAACGTGTAATTTTAATTATAATTTACTGTTTAAATCTGGAACAAAGCCCTCAACAAACAAACGAATAATTAACCTACAGGAAAGAACTTATGTAGTACACTTCCGCATTATTTCCACTGCGGCATCATTATTTAAAGCTTTGAGAAGGCCCTTAAGGTAAGGGTGTGTTCTTAAAATATTCCCCTTGAAGTTTCACATGCGCGTAGCGACTTGTCTGTTTGGAGTCAGTCCCATTCCCGGTCCTACGGGAATACATCCAGGATATGCCCCAGTTTACGTCTTTCACGTTTATATCACTCAATTCAACTCGGGTCGTACAACGTACATACGCCATGTGATCTCAAGTAGGCTCAAGCGTGTAGAAGACATCATACTCAAACTTAAATTATTCTTATTAAAAAATTCTTTCTCTTCAATAGATTAATTTATGTGAAATGTAAATCACTATTTGAGTTGTAATTATCTATAACTGATTACCATTATCATTATGTGATGCAAAACTTAGTGCTTTTAATAATTATTTATCTTGTTACTATTATTATCTGTTCCTTTTAGTACTATCATTAATAGAACATTACATTTGCACTAGATCTCTCTGTTACAAAATAAACTTGCTTCCTTTTGTTTTGTTTCTTTTAACTATATTTTCAATGCATTTGACGATATTCATATATGCACTCTGTACCTGTCAACGGAAAGCAAATAAGTACAAATATACGAAGAATCAATTTTCTAAAATAAGGAACGAAGATACATAATCAAAATATTGTCAAAGAAAACACGAAATCTTGTGCTTCAAAATATTTGGTGGAGGTGCTGAGTACAAGAAAATATATAGACCCACTCTCTTGACTTCCAGGGTCACCAAAAGTATTCTCTATTATCCTTGTTTAAGGCAATGCCAATTAACAACGCATGTCAATCGAAGGTCGTGATCGGTTTATATCGTGAGACTTGATGATCTGTGAGTGTACCAAGCATGTCACAACATATAGAATATTTTATAAGTGTATAACTTAGGTACAATGAAATTATTATAACCGCTAGATATTTGAGAAATGGGTTCGTTTTCTCGTTTGCCAGACACTTTGTAGGAAGTTAAAAGAAACATCATTAGCGCATTAATTCTACCCACTCAGTCACACAACTAATTTTTAATTAAAATTTTACATTATCATTATGATGTTTCAGTACAACGAAATCCTAATATTTCAACAGACAGAAATAATGGCTTATTAACAAAACACCCCACAGTTAAAAAAAAACGGATTAACATTTTTTAGTTATTTCGATTAGATAACGTTCTCGTTAATAAAATATCACAAAATCACATCTCGGTATAAACAGGAACAAGTAAATACAATGTATTGCGGACTACATATCAGCAATACATGTGCCTATAATAATTACAACAATGTTCATAATCATTAGTTTCCTTTAATTTATTGTCATATTGTAATCGTATCATGTTATATAATATTATGTACTTTGGACTGATTAGTACTATGGACGCCGTGGTCATCAATGTAATTTGACCCGCCAAATAAAACTCGAATTTATTATTATGTTGCATTATATAATATTTACCTTAGGAGTGTCCGCAGCGGGTAGTACTCTCACGTGGTATATCACATCTCAAAGGGACTCTAGGACTAAAGTCGCTTAGGCCATTTATTCATCGTCTTGCGCGTCGTTCGCTTGTGGGAGCAGATACACGAGAACGCAATTCAATTTCCGTTTCTACCCGAGTTTCGTTTGATTAAAATGGAAGTTGCTTCCGGTATTTGACCCGCTTTACTTCCGGTTGCGTGCACGCATTCGCGCAATGTGGGCTAGCGCAACGATGACCATTAGGTAAAACATTTGTTTAAACAATTGAATTAGATTATGATAATATATATACCCGGTCAAATGCGGTGTTAATATATTGTTTGATCGATAATAACAACTATTTTTGTTGTTTTCTAACCTTTCACATTATCATAATAGTATCTCAAATTGGTTGTTGTTAAATTGTACTGTATGTTATATTATTTGCAAATTGTTATTTTGTACAACATGTCCAAATATCGTACAAAGAAATGGTTTAAGTTTTTTTTCTATGCAATAAACTAACAATCAAAGTTAAATGGCTTGAATTTAAGTGATTCTATTACCTATACGAATAGTTTATTTCTCGATTTGGTTAGTCGGGAAACACTACCGTAGGTGTAATTGTTTTATTTACTACAATTTAAAAAATTAAATCCCGGTTGGGGCGGACTTTTTTAATTTCTGAATAGTAGTAAATAATTACGAATTGTTTAGTTTACAGTTCTATTTACTAATTCCTTCAAGCAAATGACCGACAGTGTTGGCTCGAGCGTTAAGAGCACGACTCTAAATCGGGAGGTCCCGGGTTCATATCCCGCCGAGACCGGCAATCCTAACTGGAGGTTTTCCCCGAGGTTTTCCTTAGTCGTTAATGAAAATGCAAGGCATTCTTAACTCAAATATACATAGTTAAAGGGACATGCATCGCACAATGGGCAGGTTTCCCACGAAATATTATTATTTTACCAGAAAACGGAATTATCAACTGGAAATTGTTACTTACAAAAATCACACTGTTTTGCTTGGTTTGTTTCAATAAAAAAAAACGGATGTATTTTAACGTACTTAGATTTTACAGTCGTTGTTCTACTGTGTGAAAAGGGTATATTTTATCGTTCTGAGATTCTACCATCGTTGTTTAGATTCTACCATCGTTGGTCTATGGTGTAAAACGGGTGTTTTTTGTCGTACTTAGATTCTACCAACGTTGTTCTATGATGTAAAATGGGTGTATTTCATCATACTAAGATTCTACCATCGTTGTTCTATGTAGCTCTCGGCGCTCAATAATTGGATGAGCGTAGCGAGCGTAGCGAAGATTCCATTTCACTACACTGGAAAAAAAAATCCAGAATGTTTTTTTTTTTTTTTTCTTTTTTTTTGTATTTTTTGTGTGTCTGTTAACACGATTCCGGCTAAACCGATACTCCGATTGTAATGAAATTTTATAGACGCCTTCGAAATCTCTGAACTTAGAACTGCCACGTTTTTGAGCGCAATCGGGAAATTTTTTCTCATAAAAAAAACAATTTTACGATTTTTTTCGAATTTTAAAACATTTCTTCGACTTATAACTCCTACATGCTTTATCCGATTGTAATGATTTTTTCACAGAACCTTTATTTTATGAATTAACATATTCGTGTGAAATTTGAGCGTAATCAAAAAATTATTTCTTATGAAAATCGAAATTTAACAATGTTTTTGATTTTTTAAATTTCTTTGACTTATATCACAAACATGCTATGTCCGATTGAAATGATTTTTTCACAGAACCTTAATGTTATAAATTAAGATATTTGTGTAAAATTTGAGCGCAATTGAATATTTATTTCTTATGAAAATTTCATTTTTACGATTTTTTTCTTTTTTAAAAATTACGATTAATTAAAAAAATAAAGTTAATTTTTAATTTAATTTCATTTATTTGAAAAAAATCTTCGACTAATTAATGATTTTTTCACAGAATAACAGTAAAAATTCGCGTAACACATGGCAACTTAGTGCACCAATTACGCTCATCCAACAACGCGGCGGGACTTAAGCGTTTTCCTAGTTTTTAAACATCACGTTGAAAACGTGTTGTTAATACAAGTATTTCTATCTATGCAGTACTTTATTCTTATGCATGTTTTTGAAATATAAATTTATTAATATGAACATTGAATTGAATTTACTTTGATTTAAACTATTCAAATAAATGAAGTTATATATAATCTATCAACAGCACAAAAGAAATAAAGAAATAAAGTAGATATTTCCCAGATGTATGCTAATACACATTCGTTCACATTTATGTTATATTAATTGCTATGTTTGACATGTTTGCAAACGTACTTTTCATGTCGTAAACTTATCTAGGTGATAAATTAACCCTCTTCAGGTGACGTCCTGGATATTAAATGTAAGTGGTAGAAGATTTATGGGAGGCCATAAATAAATTCAATGTTGTAAGACACAATCCCATAACAGTTTACTTTTAACTACAGAAGACACGTTCCAATGTTTCATTTAAATAAACTAAACTGTTTTAATATTTAATAAGACAAGTCCTTTTTAATCAAAAGTAACTGAGAAACTTTTGCACATTTTATTAACACGAGTTTTCGTTCCATAGTTGGTAATGGTCTAACTTCGTTCCTCAGTGACCATCAGAGTTTACAACATGTCTAATGCAGCATGTTTAATACTACGTGACTTGGTATTTCACACTTAATTGCATTTTATTATTTAACTTGGTGAACCGAATGCTGACTTTAAGAACACCAACTTATATGTGCCTGTGTTTGACGTTTGTGAGGTAATGTTCAATAATGCAACATACTTAAATATACATACATATGCAATAAAAGTGTCTTAATATTTAAGTTTGTATTACAAATAGGTCAAGAAAGTCAATGTTGATATGGTGTTAGAAATATTACCAATGGGCAAATTATATCCTTTCTATTGCCATAAATCGTCATTTTAGAAAAGTAGTTTATTTTATACTTTTTAGCTCAACTCAACATACTTTAACGTATCACTGCATAAAATTCAGGACAATATTTATTCATTCCATTATACATGGTTGAATAATTAAAAAACATACACTGATTAGAATTACAACTCAACAATGTATATTCGACACGAGTCGACACGAGGGCACATCACGCTGAGCGGAATTTAAAGATAATTTTACCGTTAAGTGTATTTTGTTTGTGGTCTCTTATTGTGATCGATTCTCTTTCAAAATTCTACCTTACTCTGTGTATTTTACAGTAAAAAGTTTAACCACACACGCCCCGGTAAAATGTCTTCAAAATAATTTCAACCAAGTCAACCCATTACAATTATCCGCTTTTCCTGAAAATGTTATTCTTACCAAGTATTCAATCAACCATAGTATTACAATATTTTTATAATACTAGCAGGATTTTTAACTTCGTCAAACTTCAGCGCACTTAAATACTATTGGTAGTTAACAGACAGATAGATATAAGTTTCAAAATTAATTTTCCAATTTGAGTCTTATATTCTTACAAAGCATTATGAATACAACAATATATTTGTTATGATCAGAAAATATAATAGTTAATTAAGGGGAATCCCAAGACATAAATATGATTTCTTAAGAATGCTGTAAAGACGTCTGAAAAGTAAGAAGAATGAAAGAGGGACAAAAGAGCGGGTTATTTTTTCATGAGGTATAAATATAACCTCAGTATCAACAATCGTATTCATATTGACCGAATCAATCCAGCTAGTTCAAAATCGAATTTTGATCATCTGTTTTGTGTGTACTGTTTCTTCAATTATTTATCTGCAACCTTAATATAAGATATAGTTTCTTGCATTGAACGATTTTTTCGCATACCGGTACAATTTCATATTTTGTACCGTTAACGAAAAAAATCATGCAACTCCAGAAACTCTAGACAACAAGTTTCCCTTATATTTAGGTTGTAGCAGTGGCGTATCCAAGGGGGGAGAGGGGGGACAACCCCCCCACTTTTGCCAAAGAAAAGTGTGAAAGTGCACTTAAACGTTTTAATGGAGAATATAGAATTACTGTTTTTTTTTGCAAAACTAAATGCAAATTACCATCTGACCAAATAGGATTTAAGTATAGATACAAATTTGGTTATTGTGATGCTTTAAAACGCACAGATTTTCACCAAAATGACCTTGAAAGTGAAAACTTTTAGATTAAAAACAGGATTTTAGTAGAATAAAAGTTGGTCGTTGTGATGCTTTAAAACGCACAGATTTTCACCAAAATGACCTTGAAGGAGAAAATTTTTTCGGAGTGCAAGCCACCCTGGGTTGTAGATAAAAGAGTGTAGAAACAATACACAAAACACCGCTGCTTAAAATTCAATTTTGAAATAGCTGGATTGTTTAAGGAAATCTGAATATAATTGTTGATTCTGAGGTTATGTCCCGTCAAAAATATTTCAAATAAAATATAATCTGGTCTTTTCTTAAGTCCCTCTTTCATTCTACTAACTTTTCAGACGTATTTACTGCATTCTTAAGAAATAATATTTATGTCTAGGGATGCTCTGAAAGTACCCCTACTGACATATAATGGAAACTAGACATTTGAAGACACAAATAAACCCTTGTAAGTACGTTGTGAAATGAGCTCTAGAACGACCAAAAACTCGACCCGAGAACTCTGCGGGAAACGGCGAATAGTTGTGGTCAATGTTCTGTTCCCAGTAATGCGAACTCCAGCCAACAAGTTAGGTGTGTCGTCATTCCACCCATTCCAGACAATCTTCATAACCCCACACATGTTTCAAATAATACTGTCGTCAGTATAAAGTAACGAGTGCTTTCATTTTACATTTTATCTCGAAATAGGATATATACACTTTGTACCACATGGATCGTAGAACATTTATTTATTAAAAATGTATTTTTAAATGAAAAACATATTTATTATAACGTTACTGAAGCTCGAGCGTTGAGCGCGCGACTCTTATTTGGGAGGTCCCGGTTTCAAATCCCCGTAGAGACTGGCAATCCTGACTGAAGTTTTTTACAAGGTTTTCCTCAGTCATTAATGTGAAAACAAAGGGTTGAGAGCCTTCGGACATCCTTTCACGATTGACCTATCCGCAACATACCTGTTAGACACCCTTGAAGAGGGGCATACATTAATACATCCGATAACAGATTTTATTCTCACGGTAAAAAATAAAAATAACATTTAATAACATCATTTATAATAAACGTAAAATATTATTAATGATAACATATATATAAATATAACCAAATTAAAAGTACTCCCGGATTAACAAATGGACAGTGCAATAAATAACTCGATAGTCAAAAGGGGTGCTAAGATGCATACTCGGTTCGCGCTCTTATCATCCCAACAAGCCCTGAGACAGACATGAAGATTGCAGAGCGAAAACACTATCGTGCCTTGGTTAACAATGATTGAATCTATAAACTTACTACTAAAAGATAAAATAAATCACATTTTTGTATAATAATATTTTTCCCGCCTTTGAAAATAAGCTAAACTGACTTTATCGACAATATAACTTGATTTCCCGTCTAAAATGAACGTTATGCTCGAATGCTACCTCTACTCGGTCAGTTCTATATCATAATACAAGGCTAATACGAAGTTTGCTCCAACTACTGGAAGTTGCAAACAGTGTTGCAGACAGGTAATAGATTACAAGCTTGTTTTAGTTATGACAGGAGAGTTAGATGGTGTGCACGAAGTTCACTGATCAGAACTGGCAACTCTGCAAGGGATTATCTGTAGCGACGACATTGCTTGACCGAATGTTTCGTATTGTAAATATTTCGTATTTACGTATTGTTACTTACAAACTACAACACACAGACACACACAAAGTAAAAACGTTATTTAGTAATAGTTTGGTACTAGTATTATAGAAAGCGTCACCTACATAGGGGCTAGAATCTAAACGAAGATTATTGAGTAGAAGAAAATATGTGTTTGAATAATTTTTCTATAAAGAAAGTCTCTAATGTTGAAAAAATAAAGTATCAACATTAAACGAGGCATAAAAAATGTTTAAAAGTCATTATAATAGTTCATTACTAAGGGGTGCCAGTACAAAGTCGCTTGAGAGTCGGGTTTCTGATGGCTTTGACAATATTTTTTAACAATGTGTGGAGTTAAAAACAAAATAGAAATTCAACCTACCGAGTTTGTGAAAATGCAAATTTTACAGTTGAAGTGACAAAAGTAGGAATATAAGAAAGTTTGGGGATTAAAAAGAATGAAAAATACATAATAACGGAAATCTATTTGATATGATGAAAGTTTAAGTTGGTCGTAGACGTTAAAACATGTGTGAAGAACCGAGCTTTACACTCCAAATCGTTTGTCCTGTGTCAAATACGTGAAATGCGTCAGAAACGCAGAGTTCCCCCCCCCCCCCCCCACCAAACAACCCACGTCGCGAGGGCGTGTTCTGGTAGCTCTCTGCCAAGGAATGTGACCTCATCCTTTGAGAGAGCCTACTTTAGAAGCCTAGGTCAGAGTTCAAAGAGTCAGAACAGTTTTGCCTCGGGAGGAGGTGATTTTAAAGACATTCCGGGGAAGAGAGGAAAAGGGTTGGGGGTAGAGAGAGAGAGAGAGAGAGAGAGAGAGAGAGAGAGAGAGAGAGTTGGATGGATGACAAAGATTCTCCAACAACACAGTGATTGGTTGGAAGACAGGGGGATGTGATCTGAAAGGCAATTAGCTTGCCTTGTGTAGGGAAGGAAGAAAGGACTAGTCACAAAGGAAAGAAGGGTCGTCTTATTAATGCATACGCTAATAAGGTGCATGCAAATATGTAACTGGCGTTGTAAAGGAGATCTTGCTTAGATATAAGGTTAATAAGATGTGTGCAAAGCTGCTTTATGTAATATCGTTACAAATCTGTATGTCAGGCATTTAATTCATGGCCTCATAGAGCATGTTGCAGGTGTGTTGTACTTGGAAATACGTATGTTCTAATTATTATTCAGATAGTGGAAAGATGTGTTTTTCTGATGGTGGAAAATTAACCTATTTAATAATTTCAAGCTAATTCTCTTTTTATTTTTTCGAACATTTTCGTCGCTTGAGACATATTTTTGGTTTTGTGTAATCTAAGCTTGGTGGGTATTTTTTTTAAATCATTTTTTTGACGACTTTAAATAAAAAAATAAATATATTGGATTTCAAGTTTAGCACGTTTTATCTTGAGAGAAAATACACTTTGGTATTTCTTTTCACCTAGATAACGTGAAGACGTTCATAACGTAGCCTTGGAGAAATGTCAACGCTCATCCTCTAGGCCGCTTAGATTCACGTACAGTCTCGTGACTCGGACATAAAACCATTCGATCGCATTGCGTAGGGTCGCCCGGGCATGCCACAACACGCTCAGATGCTGCGATGATTACTTCAACTTTTACACAAACACTTTCTTCGGGAAAGTAAGCAAAACAAATGTTACATAACTTACTAAATCAAATAAAGAGTTGTTAATCTCGTAAATTTGTCTGACACAATTAAGGTGGTAAGAAGCTAAGGGGAATAAGTGACATTTTGACATATTTTGATAAGTCGAGTTAAGTATACGTCATTTCGTACTTAACATTGATATAAACTTTGTGGTAAAGGGATATAAGTGAATTCTTGTCGAGTGCTGATTCACTTATATCCCTTTACCACAAAGTTTATATCATGTTGGGTACGAAATAACGTACTTAACTCGACTTAATAAAAAATATCAAAATGTCACATTCCCCTTGGCTTCTCACCCCCACAATTAAACTACACCTGTTAAAAGGTGTTTTCTATACAGTATACGAGTGTCTGGCTGGAACCAAAACCAAGATAGACAGCAAAAGCATTTATTTAAAGAATAAGGGTGAACTGCAATGGCGCTGTATGGCTGAATATGAAGTAGTATGTGTGTAGTACGTTCTTCACTTTATATAATGTAACGATTCTTAAACCCAGGATTATTATTGCCTGTTTTCTTGTTAGCTAAAATTTGCTTGTTTAACTAATTTCGTAAGTGTACCTCTCTGTGATAAATTGCCCGGACACAGGAGGTCTTACATAAACAATGAAATACAAGGTCTAGCTCAAAATTGCCGAAGAACACAAAAGTCTTCAATTAATAAAAAAATATTAATTAATTAATTATTAATTATAATTAATTAATTAATTTTGTAATTTAACAAATTCCTGAAAAACAAACTTATAGTAATAGGATTTCAAAAATGGATCAAGTCTACTAAATTATAAAACTTGAGAATGATTTCCATTCAGACTGGATATATTGTAAATAAAATAAAATACAGACAATTAAATAGCAGCCTACCTGCCTAAGGATCCTTTCTATTATAAATGCTAAATTCCCATTGGCTAGTCCACCTGCCTATCCATACATCTATTTACCCATCCAAAATATTATAATTAGTTTTTTTTTAATTGTTTAAAACTGATGATGAATTTTAAATAGTTACTGGTTATTAAAGATGTTTGGTACTCATCTATTTATTTCCGAAGAAAATGCGATGCGTAATTCCCGACCGGACCGTAGTAATCCAGCAGGCCTACATGGTAGCTGAAGTCGAGTGGTGCAGCGCGATCAGCTGATGCGCAGAAGCAGACGCTCCTCGACAGTTTATGGGTCGCCACGGAACACGCACGGTGATATGACGTAATCCAATTTAATGAGCGGAACAGCCAGCACAGTTAGTAGAAGAATTTAATGACATTGATATGCCAATCGGGATATGAGGCACTTCATTGTAATGTTCGGATATGAGATGCGCAGAAGAACACAAAATCGTTGAATCAATTAATATTCAAATTAGTGACATAGGCACGTCACTGTAACGTTCGGATACGAGATGCGCAGAAGAACACAAAATCGTCGAATCAATTAATATTCAAATTAGTGACATAGGCACGTCACTGTAACGTTCGGATACGAGATGCGCAGAAGAACACAATAAAAAACCGAACACACGATGTAAATTACACATATAATATTTCACATACCACTTGATTATTTGTATCCGAAGAATTAACCGTTTCAATAGCCTTATAATTTTCAACTTTAAAACACTGCGGATTACACTCACACAGGTCTTCTAATGAGGCCTATTATCGGACTACATCTCGACGGAGCACAGAGGCCGTATCTCCGACCGTAACCAACTGTTAATTCAACCACCGCCTATGCGGCCTGCGCCGACACGCACACACACCTCTACGACAACCCTCACACTTCTCCTAGTACTCCACCTGTCCAGCTAAGTTTTATATTTCTCAAAGGTCACGTGACAAGCCTAGCTCCTCCCTAACAAGTGTAAAGGCACACCACTGTAGATTTACCTTCAAAACACCCCCTCTCTATACCCTTCATCTATCGTTTCGCACGAGGTTTGAATTGCCTTTATACAATTCCGAGAACTGAGCTGCGTCTTCCCTCCTGGTTCACGGTCGAAGTCCAGAGAAGGATTTCGAACGTTCGTCGTTACAAAATATTGAGTGCAATGAAGCATGTGATGTCAATGCTAGAGACTACCCTCTATGAAGAAACCTCCACGTAGTGAACTTCAAACTTTAATTACTCTCTTAATACTCAACCGATTCGTTTGAAATAAGCGGCAAACATCTTTAACATAACAGGTTTAGATAATGTGCTACTTTAAAGTTTTGAATTTAAGCTATAAATAGCTTAATTAGTTTTATTACTAATTATTCACTTTTATGTTAATTACACAGACAAATTCGTATAAATGATGATTGGTTTTGATAGTGATTACATAGTGATATCTTATTGATAAAAAATACACTTGATATGCTGCATATTAATGAAGTGAATAAATTAATTGCAGAAATTTGCATATTAATATGGAAATATGTTATATATTGAATTCGAAAATAGCTAGGGAGGCTTGTTAATCTTACAATTTCATGAAATACGCCGGTGGACTGTTTGGATTATATCGTACCATAATACTAGGTTGCAATATTTATGTTTTTGATCTGTGTTGAATTGTTATATTGCTTACTTAATTACATTAATAATATTATCCACTAATGACAAATTCATAATTTTAAACTTAATATAAATTCTACGGAAGCTAATTCAATACATATTACACTTCATAATATTTGCAGTTGATAGGACGTAAGACCACACAAGATACTGGACCCAAGACTTGCATTTTGACACTTGTTTAATGGACACTAAACTACCCGTTTGTGGTATGTTGTCGGCAACACTCACACGCTTACGTTAAGATTTATGTCATTGATTCAGTTTCACTTATGTGTTTTGTTTAAGTTATTATTAAGGTTAATGGCGGAGTGAGTCAGAGAATGAGTGAATGCATCAATGAATGTATGTGAATGAATGACTAGTAAATAATTAATAGATGATTAAATGTGTAAATAAGTGAATTTTTGGTTGCATAAATGAATGACCGAATGGGTTAATGAGGTAATGGACAGATGAACGAACGAGTAATTGAATTAAAGGAGAAACGAAGTATGAATAGAGTAATCAAGATAAAAGTACGTGAAGCCAAGAGATCAACAGAAATAAACTTCCAGAGAAAGTATCTTCTACAAACAAAACAAAAGTTCACATTTGTGACTTTCTCTTTAACACACGTGGTATAGAAACGAACGTCCGGTCGAAGTTAGCAACCACGTAGTTGATAGCTACGAGACCACGGCACGTCAACGACATGTCGTCCCAAGAGACACTCTCCCCAATCGTATTCCTAAAGAAAATTAAATAAAAACTTTGGAAGAGTTCGCTTAAGAATCTCATCCAATCACGTGTAATTGGAGAAACCTGAGTGGGATCAGAACCTATACTAGACAATCCGTTTCAAGACTGCAACTTTAAAAAGGTTTTATTAAGAAACTTTGTGGGTGAAATCGATTCTTTAAGTAGGTTTAAAAGTTTCTACATTTTAAGTGGACAGTTATATTTAAGTTCTCGTAAAAAGTTTGATATTTCCGAAGTGCACCAAAGACAAATAAAATTCATATGTAAACTAGAACATTGCACAATTCTGCTGTTTGAACGACTATAGGGAGAAGCGAATGGAAAAGTTAAACGAATAAAGTCGGGAGCATTGAATGTTAGCAGTCGTTTCTCAATAATTCATGAAAAGACTGTTTATATTCCCTTTTCAGAGGTGGTAACTATTGTTTAGTTACAAGTTATGTTTAACTAAATTTACTGTATGCAGTTAAGGGGACGTTGAAATGAAATATTAAAAACGTGCTAAAACACTCCGATAAAACGTTGCGTTTCATAACCTATATTATGTACATAACCGTTACACAAGTGTACTGTAAGTATCGGAACCCCATACATTACAATAACCTTTGCTTTAAATATTTCAAATTGAAAAAATACATAATTCAAAGGACCCTCATATGTTTTACATATAAAGTTCATACTGCAAAAACAAACACACCACAACAAAGAAGAAAATTAATGTCTTTATTAACGATGCATAGGTGCAAATAATATTAAATGTAAGACAACAACAACAACCAGAATAACAACATCATCAACAACAACAACAACAACAAAACATTTTAACAACAACAACAACAACAACAACAACATAATATTTTAGTAAATAAAAAACAAGGCTTGGAAATACTTAAAATTCTCCGCCAAGCTATTTCCAAGCAATAAGCGGTATGTTGAAGGACACCATGCCATAATTTGTCCATTATAACCTATTAAACCCACGACAAAACCTCTCTCAAATGCCGTTGGCTGGTAATCGAACTAGCATTCTCCTGAGTTTGAGTATCGCTGGTGTGCTATGCTGTCTCTATCGTTGCTTTGGTTATAAGTGTGTTATATGATAAGACAATCATGCACGGAAGTATACAACATATGGAAGGGAGCTTGCCGTTATTATTACCACTAATATCCTAGGGAAACGCCAAAGTCGTTGTTAAACGAGTGAGTTAGCCAAGTGTTTTGACTTCTAAAACCGGACCGTCTGGTCACCTTACAGGAACTCACTCTGCTTGCCACAATAATTATTTAAATTGAACATTCAAAATGCGAATCGTATTCAAAACGTATTAGCGTGAAACATTAACAAATTTCCAAGATAAAACAAAATCACCTAATTTTGATTTCCCATTTAACACCCCTAAAAAAATCCACAATTTCATGAAAACCATTCTGTATATTTATTTATTTAATTAATTTTTTATTTATTTAGCAATATATCGTAAACAAAGCAGAGCCCCACCAGTAACGTATAATTAAAACAATAAACATGTACACATGTACGGAAAAAATACGCATGTCAATCGGAGGTCATATTCGGTTTTATTGTTACACGTAGCACACTCACAGACGAACGGAAAAGCGATGCGTACAGGGAAGCTCCACTCCAGCAAGATCTTATCAATGCCGCAGTGCAGACACGTTACATGTGCGTAGCCCACCAGGCACCGCGCACGAAGCAATATAGTAGCGGTGTACACTGTACACACGTACGCGGAGATGCTAGAGAACACATCTTGTCGAACAGTAAACAAGGTTAGGTTTCCATCGAGTATCTTGAGATGTATCCATTACGTGAGTGTGTATAAGATAGAGTGCAAACAACCTAACTCTGTCAGTGTAGGTAGATAGTGTGTTGGTTTTAGGTGTTATCTTAAGGTGTGTTTTTTCGACTGTACGAAGAACGACGTAAGAAAAGTCAAATACTGGTTTGTTTTACATTGTTCGAACCGTAACAAGGTATTTTCCAACGAACAAAAAAATACCTTCGTTACACTGGGAACCGCAACACAAGAAGTGAATGTTTATTAAACACAAATTTACGGATACATAGACATAATTCTACACAAATTTGTTACGGTATACACAATTATTCTTGTAATCACGGTGTGATTTAGACTATAGGACGGCAATATGTTTGGTAATGTTATTAATGTAGTTTGATGAGTTTAGGCAATCAGGCTTCAATGCAGAATGCTAGAGTTTATTCTGTAAATTTGAACGTAGCTAAAAAATTATATATTTTTGATTGTGAATGGATGTGCACGTGGATGTATCAGAATACATTTTCAAAACATTGTTTATTTTTTCTTGTAACTGGACGTAAATAATTTCAAAACGAGGGAAGTATAAGAGACATGTTTATATTATCCTTTCTAATCAACCTCAATTTTCAAATATTAAGAATGTTGATAGTGTTGGCACAAGCTCAACCAACCATGCAAGTACCAAAAGAGCAAAATAAATATCCAATTTCTTTGAAAGAACGAAAATCTATCGTTAAAGAAAATATACTTAATTTTCTCTCCTCAAATTCTTAAATTGAAGTGAGTTCCGACTTGAGAATTTCCTTTCTTTTCCATCCTTTAAGAAAGCTCTCACAATAGTTCAAACGTTGCGTGTGTATCGGTCAATTTGACCCCTTCTCCTTGTCGACATCCAATCATCCCGATGATAATTGGCCAGCCTAAAGGTCACGCTACCCTTTACGTGACGTCACTGACTACTCTCGGAACTCTCTCGGGTTGTGTGTGTGTGTGAGAGAGAGAGAGAGAGAGAGGGTACACGACAGACACACAGGGGAAATGGGTACACGTCATACTCTCCGGGGAAATTTCTTCAGGGTCGAGAGGACTATCTCGTAGCAACGTCACACTACAGGGAACCGATAATAATGATGACTTTTATAGTGGAGTCCCTTAAATATCACGAAGTTGACTTTTTATTTTATTCTTACCAAAAATAATTTTTTAACGGTTTTTTGTTTTAAATTATTTTGTATATTTAAATGGAAAGGGGTAATCATTTGACATTAAGAAATCATTCATACAATTTTCAATGTACGCCTATTATTAGTTTTATTATGTGTTATAAAAGAAATAATTACATCATCTCTAGTAGTGTGCGTTTGATTTATTTCAATTTTTTGGTGGAGGTGCCGGGTATTTAAAATCATGTTTCTTCTTTTAGGTATGTTGTTATTAGAAGAAGGATTTTAACCTAAAGAATGACACTAAATTAAAATTCAATTTGAATTTCATATGACATAATATTCATATAACATTCAATGAATGGTGGTTCATGAAATGGTGGAAACAAAGTAATTAAGAATTTGTTCAAATGTATGTATTTGTATTGCAATTCAGTGTCTAAAAATAAAATCAGTTACACTATACGTAGAATGTTGTGAAATCATGAAAATACGAAATAAGTTAAGCGTGTTGGTATAATCATATTTCACAAAACAAGATTCGTGTAAGATGTAAATTTAAAATAGTTGATTTCAGGAGAGGCTTTTATGTGAATACAAAATTAATCACGCGATTAAAACATGATTGTTTCACAATCATAAGTCTAGGCCGGGGTCTAGTAACCTAAAGCAAAAAATGACATTTTGGTGGAGGTGCCGGGTAGACAATTATTTATGCTTTTTCCAAATAAGTATCTTCATTTCTTTTCCCTTCCCGGGTTAAAGCCAAGTTATGTTTATTTACATATTATTTTATTTTTAGTCTTGGAAACAATTTTCAATCAGGCTGACAGTTTATCGATGCAACGACCTCCAAAATCAGAGTCTCGCGCGTAACATATTAGTAGCTATCGGTGATTACATGAAATGCCATTAAAAAAGTAATTTTATGTTAAAATACCATGTCCCTCTAATATAAGGTTGAAATTAATTTTTTGATTAATTGATTAATTGATATTAACATTAGTTTTGTTGTCCTCCTTTGTAAATCAGTTTTATAACTGAATAGGATAGACGTTAAATAAAAAATAAAAAATAAATAAAAATAAAACAATGAATAATACGATTATAGATCTACCGGTAATTATATTATTCGCGCAACGAAGTAATGGTAGAATTATCTTTAAGATAAAGTATTAACCACATATTTGTGTACATTTGAACGAAATAAGTAGATAATAAAAATGTTTTGAAATTTTCCTGTCCCTTAAGGCAAGATGACCAATGCAGGGCATGTGAGCTTCAGTATAGATAACGATTGTGATCTTTTATGGCGACGAATTTTGAATGTGCGTCATTATTTAGCGTATCATCTACAATTATCTTATATTATTTTTCTATACTTGACATAAATATTCAGTTACAAAAACATTAACATTTAAAGAAAATATAATTATTTTGTTTTATAGATTTTAAACAAATCGTATTTAGAGTTGAACCACTCAGTCACATACTTAATAACCCCATCCCGTTCAATATGTTGTATGAATATGGGTTGTATGGTCGGCTTTAGGGGCGTGGTGTTATTGCGTCTAGTAATCCATCGTTCCCTCGTTCCAAGCTTCATCTTGTCAGGAGGAATGATGGATATAATAACACAGAAAACGCATTTAAAAACTCATCATAAAACATCATCATTTTCTAGACTGACGTTATTTACAGCAAAAAATGATATGATACCGTATCTCTGGTTGGTTGAAAGATTTTTCATCAAGTTTCTAGAAATAGCTGTTTGATGAGACTTTAAACGCGATATTAAGAAGTAGTGCACGACCTAGAAAATATGGAACTTATTGGTTTCAGTGCATGGAAATGTATATAAATGAATGTTAATAATGTTCAGTTTTTGTGGTTACTGAGAAGCTACGTTTATGAATACAGCAACCAATCGATGGTAATGACATTGTTACCTATATTGGATAAAATACGATCATTTTACATATAATTAAAGTTGTTGGATTTCTTCCATTTTCAATAAATGTTCCATCTTTTTAATAATCCCACCGACAGAGTTGGTTCGAGCGTTAAACGCGCGACTCTGATTCGGGAGGTACCGGGTTCAAATCCCGTCGAGACCGGTAGTTCTGACTGTAGTTTTTCCTCGAGGTTTTTCCCAGTCGTTAATGCGAATTCAAGGGATTGAAACTCTAGCCCTCAGACATCCCTTCACAATTATTCAAAGTCCAAAATACCTAGGGCCGCGAGCATTGCACCCTGGGCAGGTTTCCCACAAAAAATTATTAAATTAATATTTGATAACCCCTGTTTATTTTGACAATTTCAATTCATGCAATCTGCAAATTTGTTGAAATAAATTATTGGATGAGCGAAGCGAAGACTTCAATTTCACTGACCCCCAAAAAATTTAGCTCGGTTTTTTTTTTTTTTTTTTTTTTTTTTTTTTTTTGTTTTTTTGTCTGTTTGTTAACTCTCTACCAGGCAAACGGCATAGCCGATCTTGATGAAAATTTGACAGGACCTTCGAAATCTCTGAACTTAGAGGTGTATTGTTTTTGGGTACAATCGAAGAAATATTTCTCATAAATATCGTACTTTTACGATTTTTTTCGATTTTTAGTGCGATATTTTCGTGACATTTGGGCCAATTCTGACCAAACGGGTGGGGCTACAACGTTCATATTATACATGGACATTAAGATTATGGTGATGTAGTACCTTTTGAAAGAAAAAGTTGAAAAAGTTTGCCAGAATCCATAGAAATAAAGCTTTTAATATAAATTTTTTGATTTTTTGTGCGATATTTTCGTGCCATTTGGGCCAATTCTGACCAAACGGGTGGGGCTACAACGTTCATATTATACATGGACATTAAGGTTATGGTGATGTAGTACCTTTTGAAAGAAAAAGTTGAAAAAGTTAGCCAGAATCCATAGAAATAAAGCTTTTAATATAAGTTTTTTACGGTAAATAATACCAATTGACAGATAACAATAGAAACTTGACAACAATCACCTACAATGCGTAGGCAGCAAAACAAAGCACTTGCAAAAGTAAAGATATTCCACGCAAACTAAAAAATTTAAAAAGCTCATCCATCAACGCGGCGGGACTTTAGCGTTTTCCTAGTATATATTATTTTCGATGGATTTTTGAACTGAAAAACAACTAAAAGCTTACGTCCATCAACTCGTCTGCGGTTTTGTTGAACGCTCGTCTAAGTACGCTAGAGTAATCCATGCCCGATGCGCGATTTGAGTGCCGGCCAAGCGTGTATCTAGGTGCCCGTTAGGGCGCCGCAGCCAAGCCGCGGTGAGCTACACACTCAGGCACCTTATACAGCAAGCAGAGTTGGGGTGATTTCGAGGTGTCACCCAGCCGTCATGAAACGTGATGTGAACTTGAAAACTATCAAAATCGAGGGGATTTAGGTATCCGACAACACATGCCAAATTTGGTTTGGGTACGAGCATTCCTTCTTGGTGAAAAAATGACTTGAAACATGCTCAAAATCACTTTAAGGATGTTAGTTACAACTGGCTACTACTACTATCTAATTCGTCAGTTTCAATTGCCCAGCGATTCTGACCAAACGGGTGGGCCTACAACGTTCATATTTTACATGGACATTAAGGTAATAGTGATGTAATTCCCTTTGAAAGAAAAAGTTAAAAAAAAAATGCTGGAAGGCTTCCAAATAAAGGTTTTAAAATAAGCCTTATACAGGCATACAATCAACAAGTAACTATAGTTACGTGACAATAATCGCCTACATTGTTTACAAAAAGCAAGTCTTTAGACCACTATATTTTTTCATTCTATTGTTAATTGGTTATACCATAGCAATTAAATCGACTTTGATAAAATTATTATATTTTAACAAATAATTTTGCAATGGAACTTGAAAAAGTAATGAGATCCCACACATAACAAAAACTTGTAAAAATACAGCCAAACCTTACACACTCAAAAGAAATGAGATCTAAAAAAAGGGCCAAGCTCATCTACCCTTCCACATTTGCGCATTCTTAATTCATAAACGTACAGTGTCCCGTAACAACATCCTTGAAAAGCTTGGCAAAATAGAATTTGCATGACCATTACGTTAAAATTAATTAGAAAAAAAGAATTTGGATGAACTATTACGTTTAAATTAATAGTTGCAAATTCTATTTTGCCAAGCTTTTCAAGGATGTTGTTACGGGACACTGTACGTTTATGAATTAAGAATGCGCAAATGTGGAAGGGTAGAAGAGCTTGGCCCTTTTTTATGTATAAACGGCTCAATCCTCCACTCCACTGATGAGATTTCCTGTTTTCCTGTACGTGTCACGAATACGGTTCTTTTGTTTTTATCCAGTATGGGGGGGGGGGGGGAATTAACGAAGTCGAGATACTCATGAAAGTCAAATATAGGGATATAATTTATTTTAGCATTCTCTCAGTTAAAATTGCAAATTAGTAGTGATGTATTTGCACCAACAAAGGAATAAAGCACGGGCTTTAGAATTGAAATCACGCCTATAAATTAAGATAACAAAAGAATTATAAACAAACCCAACTCCAATATGATAAATTTTCTTTGGGTTGTTAATTCCGTCTCAGTATTTTATCATTGCTTATTAATATAACAAAAGTTTAAAATTATTGGATGAGCAAAGCGAAGACTTTAATTTCACTTACCCTGAGAAAAACAGCTGGGGTGTATTTTTTGTCTGTTTGTTATTGCTCTCTACCGAGCAAGCGGCATACGCGACCTTGATGAAGTTTTTAGGAGACCTTCGAAATCTCTAAACTTAGATCTGCCAAGATTTAGGGTAAAATCGAAGAAATATTTCTCATGAGTATCGTACTTTTACGTATTTTCAGACTTAAATGCGATAATTTGGTGATATTTGGACCGCGACCGGGCATACAGCTGAAAATTTATAGGAACGTTCTTGATCACGGAACCAGGACATGTTATGATTTTTGGAACATTATTGAAGAAATATTTCTCTTAAAAATCGTACTTTTAGGTCAACGATTAATCAACCATAAAAGCTCATCCATCAACGCGACTAGAAAAATCGTTCGCGAAGCGGCCACTCTCACTTGTTTGCTAAAAGTAATTTTGTAAATTAAGTTACTGGGATCAAACTTCAGTGTGTGGATTCTGTAAGGCAGTAAAGTATAATGGTTTAATTGCTTTACATACAGCAGCTTGGTAATAAGTGAACATTGGAGATGTTGTAAGACGATTTACCATTTAAATCAGCTTAATAACTTCGTGGTTATGCAATGCATTACTGAAATATCTTAGTCTTGAAATTACGTTTGTTTTAAAAGTACATTCAAACAAAACCTCTTCCTTTTATTATGGAGTACCGGTATATGAGAATCTGCGCAAGATGGTTAGCACATAAAACAGGTATAGTTTTTTTTATGTAGATATGAGGTTTCAAACGTTACTTCACAAACATTTCTTATATAATTAAAAACAGTTTATCCTTGACTAATAACTTTTAAGATAGCATGATTTTACACTAAAAAGACGTTAATAATTTCGCAACCGTTTACAACATACACTGTAAATTACGTAATATTTTCCTTTCTTCTTACGTTTGAATATTTTTATTTACACTATTGTTCTGTTGTGTTGAATATCCTAGTTCCATCGGTAAAATATGATCTTAGATTATATGCAAATTCATCATATTAACTATTTATATATTATTTTAAGTATTTCTAAAGTGAAGAGATTTAAATGTCTGCAAGTGTGAATCCATTTAATTTGTATTTCTTAAACTAAATTAAGGATAATTTGTATTTTATCTGAAGATGAAAGTAATGATACTAAACGGTACCTTTAAACATATTTGCTTACAATATATTCTAATAATGATACGTATATAATTTTAGATGGTCTAAGATAGATACACGTTTTATGTAGAGGGTTTTTGTTCAATCAGTTTCCACAGTAAAATGACCTCCCGGTTTCATGTTGTTACATGAAATGGCTATTTTCCTTCCTTACTCTATTTATGTACTACAAACACACTGCATTACCATTATGTAATTAATTATTAATATTATTGCAACAAATAATCCAGTGTCATGTAATCCGTCATAAGTTTCGGTAGAGGTAGATAAATCCGAGTTATGTATTGCATTAACCTTAACATTACCATGACATTTAACAAATTATTAATAAACGCTTATATAAAGAGTACGTACTTATGCGCTGGTTCAAGGGCTATAACATTTAACAAATATACCGTTTAATGAGGTTTATTAATGCTAAACAATTTGTAAATTATATAACCTTTTAAGTTCGACAAAGAAAACCGTCTTTCAATTTTCTTAGAATTTCTACCACTAAAATAAATTTAATTGAATAATAAACAGTTGTGACATTCGAAATATACAAACAAGCCAAAAGGCACTTTCATCTTTAAAGATCAAGGGAGCTTTTCCCAATGATTTTTGTCCTATGTTTGTGACATTCTATTTCATAAACCGAGGAATAGAAAACCTTAGAATAAAAACCCTACATAACTCTGCATTTTATCTCAAACAAAAAATAAAACCCGTAGCTATACGCTGTTTAAAAAATATGAATTTATTTTTCAACAACAACCAAAGTCTCAAAAGAGTAAAAAAAAAAACAAAACATGTTTACCCTCAGATTCAGATACGTAATACAAAGACTATATTATTATTCTGGATATAACCTGTTCCATACCCACCACCAGAAATCTTGACTGAATGTTTGTCCCAAGATTTCTTTAGTCCTCAGGAGAACGCTACGTATTGAGTCCTCTATAACAGATCTTGGACATTCTTTTTCGTAATACTATGAAACATACCTGACCCAAGACATTATGTTTGGCCAGATCTCCGTCATAGAATAACATTTGAAAAAATATTAAAATAACATAATATATGAACAAATAAATCAATTCGTATGAGTCCGTTGAATCGGGTTCCTGTTATTCGATGTCCAGGATAATTTGAGCCGGGCTGGCCGAACTTTGATTTCTGACCCTTCTTATCAAGAAATGCACATTGCGTTTTTTTTTTACATTTATTCAGGACTAGACCTTAATTTAACATTGTCCTATCTATCTCTTAACTATAAAATTAAAATCTGTGCTTATTCAAGCTTAAGGATATCAACGCGATAATTCAGTCAGCTCATTCTCATTAGTCGTTCCCATTCACATCATCACATTATTATCTTATTATATTTTTGTATTTCATTGTTAATACATTTGATAGTTTCATCTTTTAATTTTTAATTTGTAAGCCTATTGATCTATTGATCTAGTGAATTTGATTAGAAACCAACGTTTTTAGTTGTGCTTGTGGAGTGTGTGTTTTGTTGCAAAATGCTTTATAAAATAAATAAATATTTATTATTTTCCGTTTTATCTCAACTCAACTTTTACAACTAACAACTATCAAACGAACTTCAAAAATGTCTTTAGAACCATTCCTTTTACGAACAAGGCAATTAAACTACTTATCTTTTTAATCCGAATTTTTCGACAAGTGTAATATGAGGACCCATAATTAGCCCGACTTAACATTTTTCTACTGTACCTTATATTATTGAAACATTAAAAATACATTATAATCTCAAAATAAATATTGTTGTGTCTTAAGCGACGGTTAAAGAATATTTAGAGTTGCTTAGATACCCTCCCATCCTAGTGAGATAGCTGACTTCACACGGCCTCGGGCGTACAATGAAATGGCACAGAAGTAACTTTCTCCTACAAAGCGCCGAGAGAAATGACGTCCGTGAAACTGATCTAGTGGAAAGATAAGTGAATGCCTTTTAAAGCAAAGGCCAGGAAGTCCCAGGGTTTAACGGTTCGGTGAATACGACGGAGCCAGTCCAAGGGAGAGGACGTATGTTGCAACGTTCGGGCGTTTACTTTGATTTAGATTCAAATTGTGTCTTCGTTCTATTCTTTCTTACTTAGAAAAAGTCTTAAAGATACGTGTTGTAAAAATATTACGCATGATTAAAATAAAGACAAGAAATATGGATAAATTTATCATAAAAATTGAACAAAGAGGTTGGGTATTTAATAATGACTATCCCATTCGGTTATAAAATCAAAAACTGACTTCCAAAAGTGGACAAAAAATTAAAAAAGGTTCACATAATTGCACTAAAAATAATAAACCGTAGTTGAAAAACAAAACAAAAATATATTAATGTACATGAAACATGATAAATGTTCAATCATAAATAAAATCTGTAAAATAAAAAATACATTTTCTAAATTTTAATAAAGATGATTGAATTAGATAAACTTAATTCATCAAACAGAAAAACTTAATTCATCAAACAGAAAAAATTCATTGTGAACATTCCGATTATAAAATCTAAAAAAATAAATTTGGAATTATGAATAAAAATATTGCTTTTATTGTAATACAGAATAAGTAGTTCTGATCAGTACAAAGTGCGCTTCAAACTGTTTTCGAAACTCTTTTGATATAAGAGGCTTTATTCTCTTCTGGCATTTAATCTTAATGTTCTTTGATCAAGCTTTTGTGACGCTTTTACTCAAATATTTCTCACTCTCTTTATTTATTTCACTGAAATAAAAGAAATTTTATAATAGATTAACCGTTTTCTTTGATCGTCTCGTACTAAAAAGTAATTAAAAAAGAAAAAAGAAAAAACAATAAACAAGGAGAAGCTGAAAGAATATATTGGCATGACGATAAACATTTTCTAATGGCACAGTGTTTAGTGTTGTTGGGGCGGACTTTTTTAATTTCTGAATTGTAGTAAATAATAACAATTACACCTACGGGAGTGTTTCCCGACTAACCAAATCGAGAAATAAGTCGAATAAAGCAATCTGAAATGAACATTAATAAAACAACTGTTAATTGAAGATACATTGTCGATTAGACCTGCGAAGTAAGTTTAAATGTAATCTGATTACGAAATTTTGTTAGTATTAATATCATTTCTTGATTAAAGAAGGTAGATATACTTTACGTTTATGAACGCACATACCTTAATTATATTTTTTAATAATGTCAGCATACTGTGTTATATTATTATTTGCCGTGTCAAAAATATTTTTTTCGTTTTTGGTGGAGGTGCCGGGTCTCATATTTAAAACACGAACAAATTTTTGTTTTAATGTTTTCTGATAAGCGTATTTTGTTAGCAACGATAATATTTCGTGCACAAAGAAAGTAGATATAATTGACGTTTCCAATTATATTTTTTTATTGATGTTGTCATGTATGTGTCATATTATTATTTGCCGAGTCTAAAATTATTTATATACTTATTTGGTGGAGGTGCCGGGTCTCAGATTTAACACGATTTCTACATCTTCAAAATAAATGTTTTTAATGAAGATATTTGTTAAGATTTTATTATTTAAATCGTTTGTAAACGAAAATAAAATTACTTTATAGACAGTCTTGAAAAATTAAAAATAAATGTTATTAGGTGGTGGGTTGGTGGTGTTTTGTAAATTCTCTAAAATGGCTTTTTACCAAATAGTTAAAATCCGATGCTATTAGAATTTAGTATTCAAAGTCATAACAAATTGTTATACACGGGGAAGTGTGTTGATAGTAGTAACTTAAGTATTTCCTTTTAAATAAATTATGAAGAAAAAATATTTTTGGGAATAAGAATAATATTTGACATTCTTAAATAATTGACTTCCACTTTCCAATTTATTGACACAAACTGATAAAAGCAATGTTTTTACCGTGACATTCACATTGTCAAAACTGTGGCGAGAATAAAATATTAAACGAAGCCTCAAAAAGTTGACGCGACCACTACAAAATAATGTTGTAAAGCGACGTCTATTTTAACAACACGTATTGTCGGCGTTCTAAAAAATGTTATGGTAAGACGTGTCTTGGTTTTCTCACAGTGCGCGAAGCAACTTTATTTTGCGCTGCAAGATTTATTATAGTAGTTGCCACAAACAGAATTTATTTCCGTCGTATTTTAGATGGAGGGAGATGCCACTTGACTCAAGGAACACCGTCTTCCGGGTGAGGTTGTAAATCATATGTGGTGTCACATTATTGATTCGCGCTGAGAACGTGTCACACAAATCAATACAACATTAATTCAACATACAAAAAACACAATTTATATTAACACTTAAACACTCAAACTAACATACAAAACAACTCACTTGTATTCATGTTTACATTTTTTTATAATCATCTTTATGTAACTAATTTTATTATTTTGTATTGTTACGTTATTTTTTTGTAACCTTAAGAAATATTTGGTAAAATGCACTTGTGGAACATTGTTTCCTGTTATAAAGTTGTCACAAATGAAAAAAATTAACAAAATGGCATGTTATGTGACAAAAGTTTTTGACAAATTCATGTTTGCATGGGAAATTTCTTGGATATCTGCAAATTCTCGAGATTGTAATTGATGCAGAATTGAAGGAATCATTAGGTACACTTGTCTAATTATGTTCCTTACTTTCAAAAACACATAAATGGATGTTTTTTGTAATTTAGTTATCACACTCATGTTTTCCCAATTTTTGTTTTCAAATGCATACTTTGCAAAAGTTTTATGTTTAACTATTCTTTTACCCATTTGACAAGGAGGCCATTATAGGGTGAAGTCTTCTCTTAAGCCTGATGGACCTGTAGTTTAGGTTGACTACATCACTCCAAACCGAACAAGTGCCAAGTCGTCAGTTTGAATACTGATAATTGTGCCTAAACCCGTGTGCTTCATTCTCTTCGAGAGAAAGGAGAAGGTGCGGGGTAGCGAGGTTACTTCGATCCCGCTGCAGAAAGCCGTAACAGCATTTAGATGTGTACCTGGCTGAAAACGGCAGGAACTGACAATAGTCAATGCCCTTATTTATGACACTCTTCAAAATTCAAGAATAAACTCGATATGGTGCGCACGCAATTAATGGTATGTGGTATTGGTATAAATTTAGCGTTGCGTTAATTCTGTTCCTCAGTCTAAAACAAACAAAAATAAAAAACTTTCACTATAACAACTCGACGAAAAAGAGAGATACAAAACTTGTTTTGTTCACTTCTGTTTTTTTGTAATTTTATTTTCTTGTTGAAATCTCGGCTTCATTCAACAGTTAACTTTCACACAGCCAATAAATTAAGTTGACTTAATAACACTGTTCTTTTGGAACTAGTTTTAAAACTGCTGTTCTAGATGGCCATTACTTGTTTACGTGCATTATGTTGACAGTTTATTATAAAGTTATATTTTTGTAAAAATTAGCTTCGTAAATACTTTGACGAAGAAAATAAATAACCGTTTAAAAGTAACGCGGAGTAGAAAAGAGAAATAAAAAGGATATGTTTTTGACGATTTTTTCCTGTCATCTGCAAACTCGTTCTGTAAATAATTTTGTGTAGTAGTATCAGAAAATAAATGTATCCGAAATACGTTTAATTGTCATTATTTTAGCATTTGGAAGTTTTTAAGCATTTGGAAGCACATTGTGAACGCATGATCGCTAAAGCAAATACAATTTTTATTTGACAGCTGGCTAAATTATATTGGATGACCACAGGGGTCCAGCGAACTCAGTACAAAGTAAATATTATTATGTTACATGAATAGACACCATTATGACAAAAATTGAATGAAATATAATGGAGGGGGAATGGTTATGAACATTGTTGAATAGATGAAGCTTTCTTTGCTACCACGTGTTATGGATTTCAATGTGGCTCACTCCTATTCATAAACGCAATAAATATCGTTAAGTATGTTGAAGAAAACGATAACATAAACGTTTAAGTATTGCACTGTAAATTATATAATCAGAGCGTTAATAAATAAAATCATTTGTAATTATAATAAATATAAATAACATACTTAACTCGCGACCCAATTCCACAGAAAATAACTCAAATCCAACAAAAAGTGTGATAAATGATGTTCATCCTGAAAACATCCGCTGGTTCTTGTCCAAAGCGGAGCGATAAACATAAAATATTAACCCAATTCCGAACAACATGAGAAAGAACAGCTGGATATGCCAGTTTGAATGGGAGAAACGCTGGCCTAGCACGCGGTGGTTCTGGTGGGTGTGAGTGATGAACGATGGTGGACGTCACCGTGACATGAAATACACAAGCGACATTCTTGTCACATTTCACCGCTGGCTAGTCTAGGTTTTATATTGTGCACTCGATTAATTATGCCCATCTCTATCTACAAGCTTTATTTCTATAATATGAACTGATGAACAAATGAGGAAACAACAAAATTAAAAACTAATATAATCTAAATGCACACAAAATAATAATATAATTGAAATATGTCGTCTAACACAATATTTATGATAACGTGTTTAGAATGTATAATATAAATAATTGTTTTGGGCACTGGTTTGAGACTTAATGTTGGTTCTAAGTCACTTCGTTGTGTGATGTATCGCGTGTTGATGTTTGTCATTTTTATATCAAAGCGTAATTGCATCGTTGTTCAGAACCGCATGATGTGGATGGGTATTTGTTTGTTATACTAATGCTGTTAAAAACATCCACAACGGAGTCTAGTCAACAAAATTCATTTTTGCAATAGTGGAAAAGTCACAAATAAACTTCTTGCATTAGCGTTCCATTATTCTCAGTTGAAACTGTTATGCGATAGGAATTTTTGTGCGAAATTCCAAACAAAGTGAATTGACCATTGTTTTGAAATTCAAACTCTTATTTTATCAGCCTCTCCCACTCCTTCTATAAAAAATATATACGCAATGTACAATGTAATATATATTTGTAAGGCTTTCACATAGTCGAACGATGTATTACAAAACATTCTTGTATATGGACCTAGTACATAAAAAGTAGATAGTAATTGAAATAAAGAATACATTTTGACGTTTCTTGTAGATTGCACCATAATTTTTCAAAAATTGTTTTGTTATTTATTAACCAAAAATGTCAATAATTTGACATAAAGATGCAAAGAGAGTAACGAAAGTATAATGTTACTACTCTTCAAAATATATATAATTAATGTTATGTTTTATTGTTACTATACTGAATTTTTTATCGTGGGAATAAAACCTGTTATAGGGTGCAATATGCCCCTCTTGAGGTAAAATAGATGTTTTGCGGATAGGACAATTGTGAAGGGATGTCCGAGGGCTGTTTAAGAGGACTCAATCCCTTGCATTCGCATTAACGACTGAGGAAAACCTCGGAGCAAACCTTCAGTCAGGATTGCCGATCTCTACGGGATTCGAACCCGGGACCTCCCAACTCAGGGTCCGAGCCAACACTGTCGGTGCTATTCTATACAGAAGTCACATACGAACGTATAGGGTTAACATCTGACTTATACATGGATATGTATTATTTACCCTACGCACGTCTCCCACAAAGGCTTGTTCCATTGTTGTTGTCCCTAGGTTATATGTTTTCGGTGAGGGTACTACTCCATCTGTCTTACTTATTACATTGACGTAGGGCTGTGGTCGACCATTGTGGAAATGGATGCGACTATCAAACTACTGGCTTTGTTACATCTCGCTAGCGGCGATTTGAATACTGAACTATACGTAGGTCTCGGCCCACCGACTGCAGTGGCGTAGATACAGGTGGGCCACACAAACACACACGAAGAGAGAATGATGAATAAAACACTTCTTTGCCATGAAGATAGCTTTCGTTTTCTATCAATTAAACTATCTACATTACATTGTTTTTTCTTGCAGTTTAAAAATAAAAACACAATCTGGATCGGGGAATGTAAAATTTTATCCATCAACTTTATGAAGGAAGCTAAACATAATGGATAATATACAAATAATGAAACAAATCAGGTACTGTACATATATGCAATAGGACTATAAAGGAGATGATTAAAACAGGTAACAAATTATTTTATAACTTAAATCAACAGTTCAAAAATCGTTAATCTGAATTATTAATTCGTTGTTCCACTGGTTTATTTGATGTTACTTTATTTCAGTCCACTGAAACGTGCATGGCGGTTACGGTTGCCATTGCTTCCAATATAGCATATCCTGGCTTCAGTACTTGCTTTAAGCATAAGTATTTTAAACTGAAAAAAACATGAATTTAATTAAATCCATCAATACTTGTTTTAGGTATGCGCAAACGTTGACTTTGGAGCAGTCCTAACAACGAAGCACATAATAAAACGTCGCCCGTGGAAGAATCGTGTCCAACCATTGGTGGGAATACTGATAACTGGTTGGCCATTAATCCCTTGTCGATGACGTCAGCGTTTACAAGGTTGGATCGGTCCAATTTTAAGTTAAATTCCCCCCCCCCCTGAAAACAGTTCAGCGACTGAGTGGTGAGTGTATATTTAAATAATAATCTATATTCATCAAGGTTGTCTTTAAGACACAGAATAGCAATAATTTGTTTGCATTTTTATACCAAACTAACAATTACTTAAATAGAATGTAAATTATTATTACAAGTTTAAATACGAATGAATTTATTTATCCATTAATTTGGACCATGATTCAATAATCAAAGGCGTGCATACTGAGCTGTCCCAAATCAAGCTATGTATTTGCTTTATCTCTCTAGTCCAGGTTTTATGAGCACTTGGAATTGAACGCAGATATTTAATAAAAGCTGATAGGATAACGGTGAAAATTTTTTGTCCGTCAGTTGTGTAATTATGGTATTCCTCGGTTATTATTGATGTCAATAGAGAAGACAGTGGCAAAAAAGAGAGAAATATTTTAACGGGAAAATAAACTTTTCTTTAGGAATTCGTAAAATTTTAGCGATAGAAATCGGAGTAAAACGCACCATAGAAAAAAAAACTATAAATGACACAAAAGATCTTGATGAGAGATAAAACTCTCAGACGGTGAAATGGAGCAGAAACTTTGAAGGGAAAGGGGGGGGGCATTGTGATGATGACGTAGCTTGGATGTCGACCAATTAGACGGTTTTCGTGGACAAGAGCGCGCACACAATGCACCGCAAACTTAGAGTGGCCTGGTTGGGATTGGATTTGAAAAACGGGATTTTTTGACATGACAAGGGGAAAATTGGTAGTGTACTCAATGGGGTACTACTCTTTTGAAAAATAAGCTGAGAGTTGAGATTCATAAAATCAGGAAAGTTTGAGAAATAACAAATAAACATCTTCAAATTAAAACACTAATAAAAAATTAAAATGGCTTTCCCATCGGGATTTTAAAAGTGATACAACATAACTTTTAAATGGTTTCTTGACAGATGATTAACATGCATGCATTGATTTGAAAGAATCCTATACAAAAGAATGTAAAAAATTGCATTTTTCGTATTGATGTTCTAACAAATCATCAGGTGAAAACAATAAATTAATTTGTACATATTTTAATTTTAACCGATGTCCCCATTGTTTTTGATAGATTCAAACATTTTCTTTTAGATTCTCGTTCAATTATCTGAATGAAAGAGTTTTTCCATCTTAGCGTCTTACCCTAGAGGAAGTCTCGCTCCACCCCCCCCCATTAGAAGTCTCGCCCCCCCACCACCACCGCCTTTGTAACCCATTTTAACACATAAACTAAAAGCACAATAGTCGGAAATTGCTTCGGTCTCTCATCAGTAAATATTGGATCTAGCAAGCATCGCTTCCCCAGGAGATGGAATTGTTCTTCTTCATTCTATCATCTCTGTTGGAAGTCAATTTAAGTGAAGTGATCTGAATCGAACTGCAATAGCTATCGACGTACATACCCAACCCAGATGCTTATTTCAAGAAGTCGAGTTACGTTCTACTATCGAAACATTGCATTGAAACTTGGTGACCCGGATTTATATTATAATTTAAATTTGTATATTTCAATTCAATCATGAGTGCAATTTTTTACATTAAGCACAGAAAATTCTACTTGTAAATTTTATTATTACAATAAGGGGAATCAAAGGATGAAAAGACGTCTTTACTTTATGGATTTGAGTAGAAAATTGTTGACTTCATTTTTTTAAGTTAGAATTTATTTTTTTAAAGTATTTCCGTTGGATTCAAGTGAAAAGTTAAAAGTATAGTACAAAAAAGTTTTTAAAAATAATATTATTTTCACAACAAAACATTCGCAGAGGATTATTTTGAAAGCAACATGTCATTTATTAAATTTATATTCACGAAATGCTTAATGACTACTAAATCCACTTAATCTAGTTACTTGTAATAATTATTATGTGTTTTAGAAATTGTTGTGGTCCCACTATCATAAAGAAGAGTGCTTTGCAGCCCTCCGCCATCATTGTATTTTTAATTAGATTTGTGGCAAAAAGTAATGAACACCCGTAAAGGAAATAATTAATTACGTTAGTTCGCTGTGGATTGCATCGGATCACAAAGAGAATAAATTAAAACAAGTGAAGCAATGTAAAACCGTTGCCTTTTCCATGTGGTGTCATTTCGAGAAAATTAAAATGCAATTAAACTCGTTTTAATTAAATACTAGTTAGGGTTAAGAGTTTATTCGGTGTTAAATTTAGAATTAATTATATGTCATTACTAATAAAGAGAATTGACAAGCATTGCAGAGTGGTGGGTAACCTAATGCGAGGTGCACAATTTGTGCTTACACAATTTCACACTCGGTGAAATCGATTTTAGAGCTTTTTTGTTACTTGCCAATGATTTGAATGCCTGAGATTATACTCAATCATGCTTAAACTTTTGATCATGTTAAGACCCTAGTGTCAAAATATAAATAATAAAAAATTGTATTTCGTTTATTTAATCTATCTTATGCATTCACATATTGGATTTGACAAAAAGAGCAATAAATATGCCAATGATAACACACGTCTGTAATGTGCAAATATGACAAAAATAATGTTGAATATTTTCAGAATAAAAATATTATATGAATATGAAATTGCTACTAAATGTTGGATACTATGTATAATATGTTGGAATTAATATTGGAATTAAAAATTTTGATCAAGTCTTGGTATAGAGACTAGCGCCACAACAAAGTAAGAACAAGGTAATGTAATATTAATAGTTGTATTATTTATTAATAATTTATGTTTTGTTGGGTTTGTGATTGACTTTCCATAGTTATAAGATAGTTTATTTATTATCATTCAATTATTAATATCATAGGGCCAATTCAGATAATTTTAAAATTCATCCCATAGATTTTCCCTATACACGGAAATGTAAATAAACTCATGTATTGTATTTATTTAATATCCAATAAACTAAAGTAAACTATGAAATATTATGTCAGATGCATGTTGATATAAATAGCTTGGTAGAGTACAATGCACACCACTATTTGCTTAGTTCCCAATCCTTTTACACAGAATAGAGATAAAATGAGCTCGATTTAGGTTCAACTACCCCCGCGCAAGCAGTGGAGAATCTTCCAACCTCTTCTCTACGGAATAAATACGTGCGATACGGGAATGTGAAAACACACACAAGAGAAAAGAAAAATGAAATTTCTCTTGTAGGTTGCTAGGGAACAATGGTCTGATATTAGATCTGGAGCAAAGAGTCCTTGGGGAACAACGTGCAGGCGCCGTGTTGTGACGGGGAGGGGGTGGGGGGAAGTTATGGGTTTTATTGCGCTAATTTAAACGGTCGTCCGCCCCGCTCGCAGCCTGGGAGATAAGCACGTTTATTTGTGAGGTGTCTCGTTCGTTTCACTATCTGGAATTAATTGCCTGTTCTTATATAATGCAAACAAGGAGAGGAAAAAACATTTGTCCTGATTTTTGCATTCTTAAGCTTAAACAGAGTTTTTCTTTCGCTTTGTATTTAAATTGGAATACAAATTATGTATATTTATCTAAATCTAATTCAACGTGAAAACATACTAGTAAAGTAAAATATATACAATAGGTTTGTTCGTAAACACTTTTGTGAAATGAGCCACGTTTCGCTAGTTCGATCGCTCCAATGTTAAACCCTCTCATTACACTAGCTTAATGGCCAGTTTGGGGGTTGAATAGTTTAAGGCATTTATTAAATATCATTTTTTATTTAGTTAAAAATGATTCCCCGATTTTCGGCTATCAAAAAAAACAAATTGTGGATTTACGAACTTTTGGTGGAGGTGCCGGTCCAGACAATTTTTAATCAAATCGCTTGTTTGGTTTTAAATGGATGCAATGATAAACTATAAATGTATACAGTAGACACTAACTTTTTGAGCGTTTAGACTTAATTCGCGAGCGAACGGCGCTCTAATAATGATATAAAAAATAATTAATTATAATAATTTATTAAAGTTTCCACAAAACAATACAAAACACTGTTACTAATTATATTTAATTACTAAATACTTATATTAATAATCATAATTTATAAAGTAATGTGGGGGGGATGATGGTATAAGTTATACAGAAACTGAAATGTGTTTGTTATTGAACATAGTTAAATTATAATTCTGTTTTAATGCCCGCTAAGTCAGATGAATGTGTAATTTTATATTTGTTTTTTTATATTTTTTAATATTTATTATTATTTTTTATTTTTTTATTTTTTTGTTATCAACTAATGATACATATTTAGTTATACCTACTTAAATGGATATTTGACATAAAGGAAGTCTCCTCTTTTACCGCAAAATAAACATGCAAAATAGCCACACTCGTATTCAAACCATCTTCTTGTCACAATGCTTTCTAGAAGACATCTCCTACATATTTCGTCACACATTCCGCATTGCGACTCTCACATACGCAACTCCTAGCGGTAAACTTTCGAACTTCTAACAACATTTCCACCAACCAACATCAAATGTGGTCTACGGTCTGGTTTTTGTTTCTGCGAGTCAAATCCAGGGAGTGTTTGCGAGTGCGACGCTTCGGTGGCGTGTAAGTGCCAAGCACATGGCTGTTATCCACGATTGCCTAGTTCGGGACCAGTGTGACCAACGGGAAAATAAATTTGCTCGCCGCCGGAAAGAAATAGAAAATAAAAGCAGGTTTTGCTCGTTAGTTGGTACGTTGAACTTTGAGTCCACGCTAGTGACAAAAGCTTTTCGTGTTGTTCTATTCCAAATACTTGGTCCGTTTTTTTTTTTTTTTTTTTTTTTTACAAAATTTTAAAACAAATTACGAAGACACATTCAAATTTGGAATAAATTTTTTAATTGTTTTTCAATAAAAAGTCTCAGGACTTTGTTCAAACGAGACTTTTTCCGTTTTAACTAAGTCAAAATATTATTTTATTTTATCAAAATAAAGATAGCCTCCTACCGGAAATAGAATAAATATATGTTGAAATTGTAAAATGTATGCGAAACTGTGACTACTCAAAACGTACAAAATGCAAAACAAAATAAACATCAAAGTTTTAAATCGCTTGGGGAAACATTTCATTATAAAATCATATTTTTGTAAGAAAACTTTACATGCCGGTTTGTTGTTCAAGAACAAAGTGCCGTTAAACATAAACTTTCAAAATGCTTAAACGTTTAAACAACTTTACATTAACATTGTTTGATGTAATGCCATCTTTAAAAAAAAACTTTTCGAATTTTGAAGCTGTTGACATGTATTAGAAAATTAACTTCAAATAATTTTACAAGCATATAGTGTAAATAAACAAAGAAATCATTAAAATTTTGTCAGTGATTCTTCAAATAAGTTTTGACTTATAAAACTACCAAACTTTTTAACAGCCAAAGGCGTTGAAACGTTACCTAAATTATCCCACTCCCTTGTTAGACCTACAAGCATTTCTAGAGTTTCGGTTTATCTATCAGATACTGTACGGTTTTACATGACTATCAAAGTGCAAAGGTTAGAATATTCTTTCAGCATGGAACGAGCTTCCAAAAGAAATGCTACTTTAACGCATATAAGGGATGTTGGCATGGGAACTGTTTGAGTTTCAATTCCAGTGTTTAACTTTTAAAATGTAAATATTGAAACTTGGAAGTTTAAAATAAAACCTCTTAAAAAATGTAATTGGAATCTGATCTCAAAGTATCAGATTGGCTTCTCTCAACTTTCCCTTCCTTTTAACTACCCCTTCTTTCCCCCACCCTTGATGCCCAAATGATGTGTTATCGAACATTTAAAAAATATATAACATGTATGCAATCACTGTTATATTTTGTCATTTGTTTTGTTACTGTCTTCTGTTTTGATTTGTGTTTAAAATATGTATCAATATTTTAAACAAGACTCTTTAAAACATGTTTCTAGTTCTGATTTTGATAATGCTACACTGTAATCAAAATGGTGCGAATGTTTCATGATAGATGGTTGTTTCGAAACCAATTTATTTTTCTATTTTAGTTAGCAGGATTGATAAATTGATATACTTTGTCATCCAACGCTTCCGTATACGAGCTGGAATTCTACCGACGCCGTGATTTGAGACTGACAGTTATATCTGGAGCAGACATTCTGTGACAGACATGACACTAGGTTTAACAGTATCAGTGGCTTATCATTGTAACACATATCATATAAATTTTATTCTGCTAATTTAATTTCTACAAATATCATCGTTAACGCTTTGACAAAAGAAATATCTTTAGCGTATTTTGGGGGTTTAATAGTTTAAGGCATTTTTTAAATTTTTATTTGATTACAAAAGGTTCCCGATTTTCGTCTAAAAACATATTTTTGAAAATTTACGAACTTTTGGTGGAGGTGCCGGTCCAGACAATTTTTAATCAAATAGCGTGTTTGGTTTTAAATGGATGCAATGATCAACTATAAATGTTTAAATTTAGACCTTTGAAAAAAAAAATGTTATATATTATTTAAATATAAAATTGAAATTTACTCCAGATGATTAGCCACTCAGTATTTGAGCGATTAGAGGTTATATATAGACACGTCGAACAGTGTAAGTTACACTTTAGTATCCATATTTTCTGTTCGCGCAAGAATTTTGCTTTGAATGACAAGAAAACAGAACGGGAAAATAGAAGAGATGCAAAATAACACATTGATACATAAATAATTAATGTATTTACATATATAACACGTATATTCCACTTTCCACAGTTTTCATTTTATCAGAATTCTTCAATTTAAATAGCAGACTGATTGATTATAGTTTATTCAAAATAAATCTTATTGTTATGAAATTGTGTATGCATGAAGTCAACATTGCTGTTTATGTTGACACTTTATTGATTGAGTGTGTTCGCGTTTAAGTCACATCGTGTAGTCGTTTTCAACTCATTAATAAGTCGGTACAAAATTTTATTTACTTGTCAAGTCAATACTATAGTGAATTCGCTCATTTGCCCATTCCGTCTTTTCGCCATTCAAAGCAAAATGAAGTTTAAATCTACAATTTCTAATCTATCGTTTTATCTTCAGTTACTTTCATATTTGTCATTCATATTTTGTTGATAATAAATGTGACATTCCCCTTTAAAAACGAAAATCAATAATATTTTACTAATTTTTGTTTTATTTTCTTTACAAAATGACACTGAGTTATCTATGGTCTCAAAGCCGATGTTTTCATTGCGCATTTATAGAAACACTCAGCTTGCAAAGATCATTTATCTTTCGTCTGTTCTTCCTACTAGCAGTTAAATTCAATTAAGGAAGATAATTAACGCTAGGGAATTAGAAACAGCTTAAACAGACATATAATTTTAAGTTCGGTACAATAGCAATAATATTTTTTAAAAAAAGGTTAATTGTTTTTTTTGATACATCATTATCTTAAATTTGTCACAATTATTAATGCAATGCTTTTGTGTACATTTTTGTTCTAACTTTAATTTAGTTATTGTTGCCCTCCTTTGAAAATCAGTTTTTATAACTGAATAAGACTACGTTAAATTAATAATTCATTACACAATTACATCCCCTAGGACTGACAGACTTTATATATGAGGAATATTTTACTTGGATATTCGAAACTTACACATGGTTAATAATTTTTGCTTGAATTCCCTAAAAGTGTTTTAAATGAAATAGGTATTTTATAAAACTTTCCTTTCCAGCCAACTTTAGTAGATTCCCACTTTAGATTCAACTTAACGCTTAAATATCCTTGGATCCACTTTTTATCACCTCAATGTTCCACTGCATACACCAACTAGAATATGGAATGGAAAGAAGTCACTTCGAACAAATCCTTCTTGCGGTAAAAACTTGATGCAGGTAAGCTTCTCCTAAGAGAAATGTCATGTAAGAGATAAAATCTGAATGCGTTGTCGTCTAGGCAAATATTCCACTTCTAGCTCGTCCGTTCGAAGAAATCGAGACACCACCCGGCGCAAACAACGGGGAAATGAGACTGTAAGTGGTAAGTAAACTCTCCCGCATAAAGACGATACGCCAGAAAGTTCCATCGGGTGGGGTTTTCCCCCCACATATTGAACACCACAATCCCTGTAAGACTAAAGAAGAAACTTTACGGGGAAAGTTTTCCAACCTCTGTGGATGTCTCAAGAATAACTTTGGAAACAATGCGTTCTTTTGTGTTCTTGTATCTTTGTTTATCGAATACCATAACAGTAGCATTGCTGGTATTTTATATATCTACACATGTAACAAGATTTTCAACACTTATAGTGGAAAACAACTCTTTATTTTATAATAAAAACAACGTTTCGGAAATTAATGAAAACTATTTTCGTCATCAGGCTTTTTATGAAAAAAATTAAATCACTATCAAAAATATATCAAAACAAACAAAGACAATTTAGCCACTTAAGTGTTTTAAATATTGTATCATGAAACTCTTCTTACTTTAAAACTAAAACTTGTAAAAAGGTTAAAAGAGTTTGATTTTGATTTTGAATTACATGACAATTCAAGAGACATATACATTTTGTATGATGTAGTTTATATCCAAGAAATTAAGCAAGAAAACAAAACACATTTAGCAGATAATATTACCAATTTTCGAACATCAATACGTTGGTTATAATGGATGTTTCAGGCCGACGACTAAGACGTTTCTTGTTTTAACAGTACATGACAAAACAAATCAAAATATATATGAAATAACATGAATTATAAATTCAATATTTAATTTAACAAGGTGTTAAATACAAATTTAAACTAACATTACAAGAAACATTAGGAATTTCGTAATCTTTTCATTATTTATTACGGCATTTAAAGGTTTTTCTTACACCATGTGAGTTTAATACAAACAACTAATCAGATGCTTTTAAAAAGTTGTCATTGACGACTCAATGTACTCTCTATATAGACCGATGTTTTTAAACGGAATACTACACAAGCCAAATTTGAAACAAAGTGGTTTCTATTCTCATCTAGATCGGGCAGCATTCTAGTTTTCTTGATCGCCCATACTAATTCATCACTCAACAGATAAATACGTTTCAAACCTATTAGGGATAGTTTATCAGAAAACATCTCCGATATCTCATCCTTTCAACTCCCTGGTTACAAGCAACACATTCTGGCGAGCGTCCAAAATACCAAATATGGAATTTTCTCTACTTTGCGACGAGTAAATACGGACGACTGAGTAAAATTGATGATAGCAAATGACTCTGGCTTTGTCGGATGCCTTGGCGTAGTTCCACTTATCGATCGCAGGTTCGCATGGTCGCAACGAGGAAGCGCGGGGTCTTGTCAGAGGCGGCGGTGGGTCCGGAGGGAATCCCCCATATGCTCGCGCTTTGACCTTGAAGTTTAATGACTACCTGTTGGTCCACCTTTATACAGTGCTACAATCCACGTTACTGGAAGATGTATGGTAATAAATGTTCTGTTAAATTTTTTAACTCAACATCGTAATAGGGTACAAATTAAATAAAAACTAATAAATAAATAAACAAAATTTGTTTTTTAATAAACATGTAAATACGAAGGAAATGTTCGAAATGATAGGACTTAAACTCTGTGCTGTGTTTGACAGACAAATCAACATTCCTAATCCTCTCCATAATGTTGATTAATTGTACATCAAACTTCCAACTTGTGAGCGGTATACGTATAGTAACTTTACGCAGTAATTCATCTACCCATTGGCCTTAACACAGTGACAGACATTCATCTTATTAACATTTTAATGTTTTAGACTTTTGTTTTCTTAATCTTTCCCATTTATTTTAATAGTTTGTAAGCATTATGGTATTATTAATTATTATTTATCATGAACAAAAAAATTATGTTATTTGCACTTGTGATGGAGTATTCTTTAAAATATGTGCTGTTTATAAATACAAATGCTTGAAATTATAGTTATCCTACACAATTTGAGTGTTTGCAGTGTTTAATTTCAGTTTTATGTACAATATTTAGTCAAGATAATAAATAGATACTTGAACAATTGTAATCAGGTAAACAAAGTTTTCTGACGGTCCCCTGATGTAAATTTATAATTTTATAACTTTTGAGTTTGTCCACATATTAAATAATTTTTGGATGGACTTATTTTTATTTTTCTATAAACTAAGAGCATTTGTTTAGTTGGTTAAGAATATCCAAGGGGTGTATGTCCGGCTTTAACTGCGAGCCAACTAGAATGAGGTCAAATTGTGGCAGTGTTAAAATATTATCAATCGTTGAAGATAATCTATGTTATGGTCAGAATAGGGTAATTACGAGGCTGAAGCATTGTTATTTCCGTTTACAGGTCAAACTAAATGTAATTCTATTGTTTATTAATTGAACATTATTGTATTTACCTAATATTGTGGAGTTCCCAGTTGAAATGTAATTTCCTCTTCGTTATGACACGACTGATTATCGGTTATTACTATATTGTGGATTTGATAAATAACCCTTTATCAGAATCAATTGAAACCCTTAACTGCGTTTGACGATGACAAATACTTTGACTACTCAAACGAAATGAACTGAAATTACATCGACAATGTGCCATAATACATAATATATACCGGGACGTGAGTTACGGTGTTGAATGTTTTAGTTACAAATGTTTGATGCAAACACAGACCGTATTATATACATTGTCTGAGCCAAAATCAATGCTTGTAATTTTTGGGACAAGACACTTAATACATATAATATAGGTTGAACATGTTGCATTCTTCATATTTAAATTTGGGAGACCATATTCTTTATGATAACCATCCGCAATTGTCGACTTTCAGTGAGTGGCAGACAGCGTGACTGTGTGAGATACGCAGTGCGCCTCTACAAACCCAAACTACCAACCCAAACTCCTTCATTAACACAAACTATAACATTCCTTTACAACAAATATTACTATTCCCTAGGTAATTTTCTCATTAAAAAAACGACTTGACTCTATACCATATATTGTGTGTGTGATAATTCAGCCTTCGTATAAAAATTGGCAATACTTTTATTTTAAGATGTATATTACATTAAGTATTATTTTAAGTATTATGTACATGTTATTTTAAGTTTATTTTAAGTAAATTATAAACCACTAGAGGAGTAAAAATCCTGTACTTCGTATTGGTATCGGATGAATGAACTTCTACTTCTCCTTCTACTTACTCTATTTTAGCGTTTTTCTAATCAGTCAAATTTGAAAGGGTAATTTATGGGACTGATCCATATCCAGTCTATGTCCATGTCATGTCCAGTCTTCGATATTCCTTCCTAACTAGCCTTACAGCCATGGGCTATACCTCTATTAGTTAAGATGGCGTGGACTATGTTGCAGGATAAGTGTGTCTGAACTGTAGGCAACTTGTAGATATAGTTAGTCGTATATCTTTATTATTATTTCTTGAAATTAATGGCTATTTATGAAACACTCTTTGCTTCTCAGATACTTTTAGAGAAGCTTATTGTTAAAACTAAAACATTACTTGATGGAAATAAATTACTTCAATCCATATATTAAATAATGTGTATCGTAATGTGTGCTTGGGACTGATTAAAAAAATGAAAAATTTAAATAAACGTTAATTATGTTGGAAGATAGGGTGCGGTACGGTAGAGACGATTCCTTGAACTAGTTTCGTTTGAATGAGATCGTATAAAGAAAGCATTATAGTATAATGTGAGTGTGTAATGACTTAATACGGGCCATTAAAAAGACACTTGGAAGTACGAATGAACAATGAAGACTGCACTCTAGAAGCAAGTAGCACGAAGAGGAAGAATAAATGGGGCTAGCCGAGTCGTAATGTTGAATAGATATTCGACAAAGAGTATGGGTTGCAGCATCTTTTATCACTTGAATAATGAAGACGACATTAGATGTATAACCAACATCACGAATTTTATCTTTATATTTAACAATAAATTGTCTTTATTTTAAACGTTTTTTTAGGCTATTTGTGACATACTTTGGCAACGATTCGTGGCAAAGAATGGACTAAACATGCAAGTAAAACGCTATATTGTTGCGTGATTGTTTGCAACAGGACTTGATGTTCATAAAATAAGTCAGATATAGAAAATCGCAACATACAATTGCACAATAAATAATAACAGTCATGTTTAGGTGTCACATATTTGAAAAATTCGTTAAATTAAGTTTCGAATCAAATACGATCACAATTATTACCATGTACACCATTTTGCAAATGTCTGAAAATTTACACATTGAAAATAAATAAACATTTTTGGTTTTATGATTATAAAATATATTTACTTATCACGTTATAAATTATCAATAGTTTTGTTTTTGATTATGAATATTTAATTTGATGACTTATCATTCAATGCTGATGTCCAATCGGTGAGTAATAATTTAATATGTAAAATTCAGCCACAAAACAGAAAGAACCCTTTTAAAAACAGGCAGACAGGAATATTCTTTTGTTTCGTTTACAAACCAACCATTTACTCAACTACCTGTTTTACCACTTCCATTTGAAAGTTTTTCGAAAGCTCTTAAAACAACGTGGTGCAGAACTTTGTACTCTCTTGTGATATTAAGATTTAATGACCTTTAAGTCTCGCCCAGTGTAGAACGAAGAGGAACGGTAAGAGGTTTCAAAATAACTACCGAACTGGGCCACGTTACAAGATAAGATACACTTTGCAGTGGTTAGTGCATGGGCGAGGGAACCTTCATATAGAGAGTGGGTGTGCACTTTCGGGTTTATCTGACGATACTCAAGACGATTCGATGAGCTCGAGATACCTTTTGTGTTATGTTTAACCGTTTGATTGCCATTCCAGCTAGTTTTTGTTTACATTCTGGGCCACATTTTGACCTCACTTTTCACTCCGAAGATATAACTGTTCATGGTTTTTCACAAAGGATATACTCATGCCTCGATTAGAGAACATTTCAACATTTCAGATAATTGTTTTCTATACCAGCTTTGACAGCCAATTTGCAGTCATTTACAAAAACAAAAAAAATGTTTTTAAAAATGTTTTCTGAACGCACAAATTATACAATCAAACTTGCCAAACGAGAGCAACCTACAAATAAGAATTTAGCATTTTAAAATTGACTTTAATCCATTATTTTGCCGTGCTTTGCTGACTGATAACGGAGTACATAATGAATAATATTTAAATATCTCCAAACGAAAATACACTCTAGTGAATGTAGTTATTAATAAAGAAACAATGTAAATGGGATAAGACTTAGCTATATTACACAATACTAACAACACAAGATAGGCGCAACAAAAATGGCTTCGACTCATACCTTTTCCTCTCGTCACGTCTCGGGCCTGAATGAAAGTGAGCCTGATTGAGCGTGAAATTAAGAACAAATCCCACCATTCTGTTCGTCGGTCTATCTTCGAGCTAAAACACGAGCGAAACCGTCCTTGATGTAACTGCAAGTCGTACGTCCGAGCGCTGCTCTCTCTCTCTCTCTCTCTCTCTCTCTCTCTCTCTCTCTCTCTCTCTCTTTCACGCACACGCACACGCAGCGCCGATTTTCTTGGAGTGTAGACTTCAGTCGCTGCGCTCCCTCGTCTAACTAGGAAAACACAAAAGACGTTGAACTACGAGTTGAGTACCCGGTATGATTGATATATTAGGTATAACTGATAGGGGATAAGACAAGTTGTTATAAGGGCGTGTCAACTGTTTAATGCGCCGCTCTAGCCTAATATGCTGGGGAGAAAGACAAATGCTGGATCCTAAGTTTCCGACGAAAGGGGATGTTCCCGGGTACTTAACACATGGCTCGCTCACTCGTCTAATAAAGACTGGCGTTTTCCTAGTCAAGTCGGCTAAGGCGCGCCTAAACCCGGAATGTGGGTGACCTGGGTTAATACAACAGTCGTGAAAGATTTTTTAATTTCTGGATTGTTGAACGAGTGAGCGCAGCGAATTAAGGCTATTCCACCGCGTTTTTCTATTTTCCAAAATATGCTACTAAGTCAAAATATAGTGAATGGCTTTGAAACAGGGGTATTTTAGAAAAGCAAAAAGATTTTTTCCAAATTTTTCTGATCCGGTAACGGCCAATATAGCCCCCCTCAAAATAATTTCAAACTTCAATTCGCCAGGGCACACCATTCAACGTAGGGTGTTGTGCTTTTGTAACATTTAAATTTTTAACTGTTTTTCTTTGGACTGACTGAGAGAAAACAGATTTTTTAACAATTGTCTTTTCCCGCGAATTTTTTCGTTTGGCGGTACAATCGGTAAAAAATACCGCCAAAAAGAAAAAATTCGCTGGAAAGACAATTGTTAAATAAATCTGTTTTCTCTCAGTCAGTCCATAGAAAAACGTTAAAAATTAATGTCACAAAAGCAAAACACCCTACGTTTTAATGGTGTGCCCTGGCGAATTTAAGTTTGAAATTATTTTGAGGTGGCTATATTGGCCCTGTACCGGATCAGAAAATTTGGAAAAAATATTTTTTTATTTTCTAAAATAGCCAGTTTTAAAGCCATTCACTATATTTAACTTAGTAGCATATTTTGGAAAATAGAAAAACGCGGTGGAATTTGCCTTAAGATACAACAAAGGTCGAAAGAAACGGCACCCAATGAGAATATCTGTCTGTCTGTGCGATGACATATAGTGGGATCAAGGTGTCTTCTAAAACACAACTATAGTGCAAAATGTGATACCAGCATAAAAATTTGCAATTATGTAGATTTTGTAATGAGAAATTTGAAAATAACTGGCTCCACGATGGGGTCTTACTATTTTTAAATAATAATTAATTAATTAATATTAATTGGTTAATTATGTGACACGAGTTTCAAAGTGGCAATAAATAAGTCATGTTTGGTATTAATTAGGAGCATTTTTCACCTTTAAAAAGAAAAAAATACATTTAAAAAATATATGAAAAAATACATAAGTTATAGTTAAAAATGTTGATTTTTCTGATTTTTTAGTTTTTGAACCAAAAGATCAACGTTAAAGTAAAATTTCTCTTAACCAATGATATCACAGTGTTCACAAAAGAGCTGGTAACTATAATTAATATATCATTTTTCAATTTTCAATAACAGTAATTACAATAAATTTAACACAAATAACAATATGGCGTAAATATGTCTAACTATGGTATAAAATATGATACCAACTTAAAAATTTAGCAATCTTAAAGACGTAATGAGAAATTCGAAAATAACTGGCTCCAAGCTAAATGTTAAGTATTTAACTATTAATTGATTAATTAACATTAATTAGTTAATTTAGTCCTAAATTTTCAAAGTGAAGACAAATTTGTAGTGTTTGGTATCAATTGAAAGAATTTTTTACCAACATTAAGAAAAAAATACATTGAAAATATATATTGAAATATATACATGTTATAGTTAAATATGTTGATTTTGTGATTTTTTAGTTTTTGAACCAAAAGATCAACTTTAAAGTAAAATTTCTTCTAACCAATGATATCACAGTGTTCACAAAAGAACTGGTTACTATAATTATTGTTTCATTTTTCAATTTTCAATAATAGTAATTACAATATATTTTACACAAATTAACAATTTTTCTTAAATTGAAAAGTTACAGAAACATGTTGTGTGACGTAGCAAAATGCATCATTTGACTTGTTTATATCAATCTTAAAGATTTTGTAATAAGAATTTCGAAAATCACTGGCTCCAGGCTGAGTTTTGAGTATTTAACTATGAATTGATTAATCAAATTAATTACTTAATTGTGTCCAAAAATATTAAAGTGAAGGTAAATTTGTCATGTTTGGTATCAAATGAAAGCAATTGTCACCAACATTAAGAAAAAAAAATACAATAAAAAAAATATTGAAATATTTATTTATGTTATAGTTAAATATGTTGATTTTGTGATTTTTAGTTTTTGAACCAAAAGATCAACTTTAAAGTAAAATTTCTTCTAACCAATGATAACACAGTGCTAACAAAAGAGCTGGTAACTATAATTAATAAGAGATCAATTTTTAATAATAGTATTTACAATAGATTTTACACAAATTAACAAATTTTCTTAATTGAAAAGTTACAGAAACACGTTATTGTTGTGTGACGTAGCAAAATGCATCATTTGACTTGTTGATATCAATCTTAAAGATTTTGTAATAAGAATTTCGAAAATCACTGGCTCCAGACTGAGTTTTGAGTATTAAACTATGAATTGATTAATTAAATTAATTACTTAATTGTGTCAAAAAATATTAAAGTGAAGATAAATTTGTAATTTTTGGTATCAAATGAAAGTATTTGTCACCAACAAGCACCAACAACCAACAAGTACCGGAGCTATTTTTCTTTGGGTGAAGCGAAATTGAAGTATTCGTTTGGCACATGCAACAATCCCCCGCGTGATGATATAGTGCTAGATACCACTATATAATAGCGAATGTTGACGCATAATACTCAAAACTCAGCCTGGAGCCAGTGATTTTCGAAATTCTTATTACAAAATCTTTAAGATTGATATAAACAAGTCAAATGATGCATTTTGCTACGTCACACAACATGTTTCTGTAACTTTTCAATTTAAGAAAAATTGTTAATTTGTGTAAAATATATTGTAATTACTATTATTGAAAATTGAAAAATGAAACAATAATTATAGTAACCAGTTCTTTTGTGAACACTGTGATATCATTGGTTAGAAGAAATTTTACTTTAAAGTTGATCTTTTGGTTCAAAAACTAAAAAATCACAAAATCAACATATTTAACTATAACATGTATATATTTCAATATATATTTTCAATGTATTTTTTTTCTTAATGTTGGTAAAAAAATTCTTTCAATTGATACCAAACACTACAAATTTGTCTTCACTTTGAAAATTTAGGACTAAATTAACTAATTAATGTTAATTAATCAATTAATAGTTAAATACTTAACATTAAGCTTGGAGCCAGTTATTTTCGAATTTCTCATTACAAATTCTACATAATTGCAAATTTTTATGCTGGTATCACATTTTGCACTATAGTTAGTAATCTTTACTCCACTAATACGTCCGAACGGCCAAACAGTTTGAAATGAAATTTTAAACAGACATCCGTGACCAGTTATTCGAAAAATGATAACAAAATGAGCTAAATCCGTTGCGATTTAAATCAACAAGAAATAATAAATTTAAAATATTAGCTGAAATGTGTAGGATTCAATTTAACAACAATGCTTTTGTTCTCGAAAAATCATCTTTCGAATGTCAGGCGGTGACAAAGGTGAACTGAATCATGCACGCTCAAGGTTACCCAAAATTTCGCTCGGAGATTGAGTTAACCTTGCAATCGTTACACGTATTTTGTACTATTTATGTTTTCCATAACACTGTATATGCATTTCAAAACAGGTTCGATTCGATATACCGTACACCATTAGTATACTGAACACTATTCCAACACATCCAAAATAATTAAAAGACGATATGGATAGGCCACAAAGCAAGCGCACAATAACTACGATAGTCAAGTAAATTTGCTGTTGAATCAATAGGGTGTTATACCCTCTCCGCTCAAGCATCTTCCGTAGCGCAACGGTTAGAGGCTTGGCTTACAGATCGAGAGTCGCCTAGCTGGACCGAGTTCGAGACACCTAACTTGAAATTTTATAATAACTTGCAATTAATACATGTTCTGTTTCCACCTACAGACAATCAACTGGTGTCAGAAATTAAGACGAAATAGCCATATGTTACCGATATTATATAAAACTTATTATTATTTTTTTTTCGTTTAGCCTACATATTTAGCACCTAGATCGCGCTACAGATATTACGGGAAACTAGCGGGAAGATCGTGGGACGTCCCGTGTGGGATTCTCGAGGGAAGATCGTGGGACGTCTCGTGCGGGATTCTCGCGGGAAGATCGCAGGACGTCCAGTGCGGGATCATAGAAGTGTCCTACTGGCCGATACCGGGTCCCGTACGGGACGTCCCGCAAGGGTCCCGCCAGGGCAAGTGCGGGAAAAAGACTGCAGGAAGAGTGCGGGAAAGACCAAAAATGTTTGTTGGGTATGTTGCAAAAAATAATAATTTAAACTTGAGCTTCAAGAAAAACCAAACAAGTGGTAGATTCGTCAATGCATTATATGTCAGCTCAACACAATTTCAAGTACGTATTTTATAAATATAGTTTATAAAAAGTGTGATTTGATGACCACATCAATATGTTAAATACGGAAATTTTCCAGGGTTTATCCATTGACCTCAAGCCTAAGTTGTTACTTAGTTAGCTACTAAGTTCTGTTATCACTCTTATCATTGACACCTTGACCTCTGTGACCTTCACCTCGCGTCACCCGAGGACATTAATCTTGTGACGAACTTTGCAACTGAGTCGACTCGGCGAGCGTAGATTGGCCTAATTACAACACGCCATAGCTGGCCCGTGTGTTGGGTGTTTGCTATTGGACGACGGACATTTTGTTTGTCTCTTGCTTCCAAGTCCACTGATGTGGTGTTGCTCACGGCTAGTTGTATAAAGCGACGACTGTTATCTCTCCCATCATTCTCAGCACAGAGCATCGTCTTCTCATATTAATCTCTTTTTCAACAATGTCCACGATGGTGTTAGCACTGCTCTTGGTGGCAGGACTCCAGGTCGCCCGTGAGTAGCTCTTACTGCTTATGGTATTAAATATTAATACTTTTACCTAGTGTTTCTCGAGGAAACAAATCGAGGAACCAAAATGTAATTATAGTCAATTTTACATTTCTATAAAATTTGTTACATAAACTCATGTTCAAGGGAAACCTTGTGGTGCTTTGTATCATGTCGTCAATGTATGTGCTGTGTTAAAGTTTATTATTTCTAGGAACCCATTAATCAAGATATCTCAATATATTAACATACAATCTTTGAAACACATTATAGAAGAAAATTTATGTTTAAGAGTGACAGGTTTATAAGCACAGCTAGGTCCACTACAAGAACATATTGCTGTCCTGTAGTGTTGTTGCACAAAGCTGTCATGTTTAGACATCAGATTTTGGAAACCCGACACCGGGGTTCAAACCCCGCTCGAGTTTTATAATATTGTCGTTCTAGAATTGTGTAAATTGTGTGTCTAGAAATAAGCCCGTGCTGTATCTGCACAAGGTTAATTATATTACAATCAATGCATCGGGGGTCTGTGCAAAGGCATTAGATTCATTGCAGTGTTGTACCATGTATTCAGAACTCATTTAACTTGCAACATTTCATAAGCTGGTAAAGCGCATGATCGGTTGGGCAGTGTTTACATGTCCGCCCGGCCAGTGGGGTACCCTGGTTCAATCAAGTGTAGTAAGTGTGAACAAACATCTGTCTCACAACCTCTGATGTCTTGTCTCCAGATGTCGGGTCCTTTAACCTTCACATCTGGCCAGACCACGTGCGTGTGGACGCGGACGCACAGTCAGTCACCTTCACCTGCTCAGCTGACGTGGCCCTTGCCGGGTGTCAGGTCAGGTGGTTGGATGGCTTCAATAATAATGAGGCAGGTCCGCTGCTGGAGCTGAGCCGAGGGTCTCAGTCCCAAGCCGACCCTACACACCTGGACAGCAAGTTAACCGGCTACAGCTACAGCGGCCGGGGTATGGGAGCCGGTGACTGCGGGGTCTCAATGCAGGTGGCGGGCGAGAAGGTATGGATGGTCGCCTGTCGCGTACGAACCGAGAGCGGAGGCTGGAAGTACGCTTGGGCTGACTTGTATACTAAAAGTGAGTTAAACACAGTCTTTACTCAGGAGTCAGGATAGTATCTTTAACAACACGGGATGTGAGACACGTCCACCCACCCTCACAATCTAGGACGGAATAATACAAGAAACCTCGACCACGTCACAGTGGAGACAGAGTATCGGTCAATCAAGTGAAACAAGTGGTAATTGAGGTGTCTCAAACTGGTTCAGTTTATGTAGTGGGTCGAGAGTCTTGTTGGCATAGCCAGGGCACCATGTGAAGCATCTCTTAAGTCCACAGTAAGTGCGGGAGTAAAGATATTATTCAGAAAACATATTATATTGCATAGACTGGGTCTCGAACGGAAAAGTTAAAAAATGAAAAGTGACTTATTCGAAACTGGTAAAAACTAGTTCAAACCAGCATTGGATTTAACTTATTTTCAACTGTTCGTTCACACACCCCGTCCGAGGTGTTTTTAGATATGGGATCGACCGTCTAAACATGGTGGTGTCAAACCGTTTTGCTCAAGAACATGAACCCTAGATTTCACATGGTAAAACCGATTTTTGACCGGCCAAACTAGTTATGGTCCGTATGAAAAACGTATTTCTGCATATCATTGGTCGTGATGAGAGAAGTTGATTTTGAAAAATAGTTGCAAAAATTGCTTGGGCCCTTTTCTAGGCTCAAATTTGTCTATTAACCAGTTTTTACTGTGTCAAATCTAGGGATTTCTTCCTAGAGTAAAACGGTTGACTCCATCGTGTTCAGATTGTCTATCCCGTATCGAAAGACAAATCCGACTGGGTAGGGAATACGAATGGCTGAGAATTTAGTAAAAATGGAACTAGTTTTAACCAGTTATAAAGAAAGAATTTTCCACGTCTCAACTTGATTTTCCTATTTTCACTCGGTGTAATAGATGTTTTATTTGTATCGCCTCGCCTACACTTACACTGTACTTGGCGAGATACCCCCCCCCCAACACACAAGCTGCAGGTGCCCCCACCCCCCTCTAACTCTGCTCACTACTTGTTGTTGTTGTTGTTGTTGTTGTTGTTGTTGAGCCAGAAAGTGAGCCAAGCAACAAGTATTCAAACTCCGGCCCCCCTCTCACTCTGATATCAACGAGAAGGTTTCCTGATCCGACATGGTTGGCTGGAATTGAACATTAGACAGTCTTAACCCAGTCTAATCTGAGTGACAACAACACGGAATGTGTTTCTTCCTCGTTACAGGCGATATGGCTCCTTTTCCTCACACCTGGACACCGACAGAGGTGGTCGTACTCCCGGGCGGGGAGGCAAGTTACATGATGAAGGCGGGGGAGAAGCTGCATGCCTGCAGGTTCTACCTGACGGGCCCGACTGTTCTGATCGACTTCTCCCGGGGACACAGTGCTGCCCACAACACTGGCCGGCATCGCCACCACGGGGCCACAGGCGAGTGTGGCCTCAGGCTCACCAGCATCAGCGAGGCGGACAATGGACCGCTCATGGGTAATATTCAGTCTCAAACAAGGAAGTATGACTGGAGATTCTCTGCGCTCGTCGTAGCACGTGAGTCAAGGTGTATTACTTTATTTTATTACTTTATTATTTACTTTACTAACTTAACTATAAGAGGTTTATTATTATAAAAAAACTGTTTATTATTATTTTTGTCAAATTCTAAAAAACTTAATTAAACATGTATTGCAAGATGATCAGGCCAAACGTCTTTTTCACTGAAGGAGTATCTAACGAACAATTTGCATCAAGGACAATTTCTTTTTCGAAACTGGTAAAATCTGGTTCAAACTGGTCCCACTTTTACCTTATTTTTATCCGTTCATGTCACACACCCCGTTAGAGGTGTTTTTGGATACGGGATTCACCGTCTTAACACGATGGTGTCAACCGATTAATACTATGACAAAAACTCTACATTTGGCATGATAAAATCCGTTTTTTGACGGATTTACAAATAATGGTCCGATTGAAAATCTTTTTTCTCTACATCATCAAGCGCGATGAGTGTAGATGGATTAGATAAAAAATCATTCGAAAAAACCTTTGGCTCACTTTAAGGCTAAAAAAATGCGTATTTTCTCTCCAAGGTTTGTACAGTTGACGTCATTTACCGCCATGCAGCTATGCTTCTATAAGGACGGAATCGTTTGTCCGAACACGATGGTGTCAACCGACATGCGCGGCTATACATTTTCTACATTTTTTTAGGCTTAAGAGCCTATATTATTGATGGTTCTGCCGTCATGAAAGTGTTTGCTAATTAAGGTCTATAGCTATCAATGTAAGATGTAGCTTTAGCATTCAGAATCAGAACAAATCATCAATCACGATTAACCTTTGTTCTGAAGAAGTAATACATTTGAAAATAATATGTTTGAAACGAGCTTCCCATCTGCAATCTATATTCACTCGTTACATCCTCTACAGATCGCGACATTGTACCTCGGAACACACGATGAAGTAGCTACTTTCACACCTTCCACACCATCCTGAGTCAATAACTATTTCAGATTCGACATATGCGTTATTATAGCAATGCAAAGAGACCAATGACATGTTTGTACTGAAGAAGCGTGTGTTGACAGGTTCTATACTACATGTTTGACCTCCCCCCCCCCCATTTCCATCAATCCTTAGTGGCGAAATATTAAACTTGTTAGCGACCATGCGACATCTGCAGGTAGACACCGCACTAAGATTGTGGCTAGCTGTATTATAAAACCAAGTCCGTCCCTTGTGTATTTGCTTCGACTACACCAAGTTTAATCGTGGGCGATGTGTTGCTTTTTTAGGTCGCCCCACTGCACCAACTCTGAGCTTAGTATATATGGGAAACAACGTCACAGCCACCTGTGAGGTACATGAGAGTCGCCCTGTTGCCAGCATATCCTGGGTCCTCGGCGACGCTGTCATCCGCGAGGACGATATCGACAACACCCAAGCCACAGCTCAGGATGAGTGGAGGTGGCCCTGGATGACGGGGGCTATCAAGCAGACTCTCACACTACAGCTGCAGCCCCAAACCAACGGCAAGCACTTGAAGTGCGTTGTCTCCCACGTCGCATTAGCCCAGCCGCTGGTTATCAGGGAACTGTTACGGTTTACAGGTGAGCCATGTACTTTTACAAGCAGGATTATTCCAGTTCATTCAAAATCCACTGCAGAAATTTTCTCTTTAATTATTAAACCGGGATCAAGGCCTAATGGTCTTGATTGTTTTTAGGTTCATCAACATAAGCGTCACCACAACAAAACATTTTTGAATTTCCTAGGACTGCTGTATTCACAACGATGTTGTAAAAAAAATCATCGTTTTCGTTGTTCATACTTGAGTCTGTCAGTATCGTCCCTAGCGAGCTTCCCTCCCCTTGTTTATACGGACATATGCACATTTGATGGAGAAGAACTAAATTTTGGCCATTCACAGAGAGCCGTGGCTCCTGTGCCCTCGCTGACCTCCCAATCAGTGCTGATATCCTGTTCCTTGGCAGGCGAGACAGTTAACTGCAGTCAACCACAGCAGATAGGTGGTGAGACTGACTGTGTTTCTTGTTTATAGTAGTTGCTCCAGTTTCAACTACAGTGTGTCCTCCGCTGATCACCCAGTCTGTGAACATATCCTGCTTCTATGCAGGCGAGAGAGTTAACTGCAGCCAACCACAGCAGATAGCGACTGAGGCACGCCTAGCTTGCAAGCCAGGGTTTGTGGTTCCTACTAGTGTCAGCTATAGGAAGGTCACCTGTCTCAGAAGTGGCAAGTGGAACCGTCCAGTCTTCACGTGCGATCCAGGTTTGTGTTCACATGTGAAGTTCATGTCACATGTTTCCATTTTGTAGTTGATAATAATATAATCAATTTGTAAATATTATGAGGGTATACAATACACACATAAATTTTTCTGATTGCAAACCCCATTTTATATTAACTAAATGGTGTGTTAATTGCCTGGGCACGTCTTTACAAAAATGTTAATGGTAATTATTCGTATTGTATATTACGTTTTAACCAAAATTAAAATCCTGATAGCATTTCGTGGAAGCAGAATGATTACATAATGCCATATGATGTATTTTCCACCACTCTGTGATTGCTAGACGTGTGCTTGTTATGTCTTCAGCTTTATGCTAAAAATCAAATTCTGATTTCATAATTGCATATATGAAATTGAGAGGTCTACTTTTGCCTCTATAGCAAGACTAATATTATAGGAAATCTGATATATTATCAAAAACTGTGCTGCTTTTATCATTTGCAAAGTTCATACATGATGAGATCACATATTTATTATACCCCGTACTACAAGTTAGTTTGTTTGTTAACAAAAATATAATTTGAAAATCAAATTGACTTTGTACAACAAAGATTTGATTCTATAAACGAATCAAGAACAAGCTTTACAATAATAAACATAATCAATGCAGCCTTGGGTCATCACCAAGTGGTCGTCCTTGCCAATACAACACTCAAGCATGGATGACGATGTAGAATACAAAGCATACACTCCAACATAAAACTCATTTGGAATCTATTTGTATAAGTATGGTGATTCGTGTCTGTTCCCAGACTGTGGGCGACGCAACTCGAACGCTGGCACTACGCTGATCTCCGGGGGCCAGGTTGGAAAGATCGGGGAGTTCCCCTGGCATGTTGGGATCTATCAGGTTAAGCCAGGCTCTGGAAATATAGATCAGATCTGCGGCGGAACCCTAATCAAACCTCAAGTTGTTGTGTCAGGTAAGAAATAAAGATTGGGGCGGATTGAGTTTTAATGTTTTCATTCGCCTTGTTACACCGGGAAGTTAGTTCAGATCGTGAAGGTCCCGTCCATTACACACAAGCTGCCTCTGTCAAGGAGTATAGTACGTAGTAGTTTCATTTCAACGCTGAAGAACTTCGAAGACAATTATTATTATTACCGAATATAATTTGCTTAATTCCTCCCCTCCCCCTTACAATAATCACTAACATTTAATATTTCATCAGTCCCTCCTTTACCACCACCATTCTCCGCGTAAGCAAAGCTCTAAAAGAAGTTGTATCAAATCAATTGTCCCTCCCCCAACCCTCCTTTTGAACAGCTTTAAAATCTTCAATTATTTTTCAATTATTGTTATTATCAGTTATTTTAAAATCAAGTAAAATAAATAACTGATAATGAACTTCACTAATGTTTTCAGTCGCTCATGCACGTGTGTACAATTTATATTCACACTTTACACACTCTTTCACACACACATACACTTAAACATACATACAACACTACACTCATACATTCATGTTAATATTATTTTATAGTCATTTTTACGTGTAACTAATTTTATATTGTATTGTATTGTCATGGTTTGGTCAACTGCTCTTGTGGGACGCGTGTTCTGTTGTTATCTGGCACAAATAAATAAATGGTCCACTACATCAGGTAGTGGAAGATAATAAACCACTTTCCCATGCAATTCCATGTAGTTGCATCCGTTCAAAGCAGGGCAGAATTAATATTAAATTGTACAGTCTGCCTTATTCCTACTTCCCGTGTGCATGTAGGGGGCGGGGTTAAAGATGGGAAGAGATTCTCCGTCGACTGTGAACCAACCCCCCCAGAAGTGGATTTGAGTATACTGTGAAGTACGAATTACAATATTTACAAAGCCATGCTTCATCACACTATTATTATATTTTTAGTTAGATTATCTGTTATTTATAATTTATATTGCTGATGTCATTATAAACAAGTCACAACTAAACGATTAAATGCGAAAATGTGTTCAATATTTCAGCCGCTCACTGTTTCTGGAGTGAGTCAGCGCAGGAGAAGAAGGCAGCCAGTCTGTACAAAGGTGGCTGCCGGCAAGCACCTCCGAGCCTGGGACGACCCCGACACTACAGTGCAAAAGAGGAATGTCTCCGAGGTTGTCATACACGACTCGTTCCGCGGACGAAGCACGGACTTTGTCTACGACATCGGCTTGCTACATCTGGAGTCTCCGTTCCACATGAACCTGAAGACAAACCTGATCTGCGTAGATTGGGACAGTCATCTGGAGCGATACCAACTCACAGTTGGATCTGTTGGCGTTGTAAGTAGGCTTTGTGTATTCTCATCAGGTGCACGCTCAATATGATGTACAGAAACAGGACAAAGTGTTTAGAACCTGAAGCCCGGTCGGATTCTTAACTAAGTGACAATGCCACGGATAGCGTACACGTTTTACACGACACATTTTCGGGGAGAAACTTCCCTACATTCTAGCAGCTACCTGATAATGAGGTAGCGACAGGTTTAAGTGTCGCGCGAAGTTAACTCATCACCATCTGAACGAGGATATTTGACATTGTTAATTTTAAACTCTAATGGTAACAAGTCGCATAACATATTGGCCAGTTTTATGACAGATGCGTGTCCCTTGTTTCAGGTGGCTGGTGGGGCATAACCGAGGAGGGAGTACAGAGTGACTCCCTCAAGAACTTGGACCAGAGTGGGTGGACGATATGACAGATGCGTGTCCCTTGTTTCAGGTGGCTGGTTGGGGCATAACCGAGGAGGATAAACTGAGCGACTCCCTCAAGTATCTGGACCTGCCTTATGTGCCCACAAGCACGTGTCTTGACTCGATCCCATCCAATCAAAAGAGGCTCCTGGGCTCGGACAAGATCTGCGCTGGTTATGTGAACCAGAGATTGAGCGTCTGTGGGGGAGACTCGGGTGGTGGGCTCGTATTTCTCCACAATGTCACTAACAAGTACTACCTGCGAGGAGTGGTCAGCATCGCCTTCAAGCCCTTTGATCACACATCCTCCTGCTTCTCACAGCTCTACACTGCATTTACCATGGTTTCTCAGTACATCCCTTGGATTCAAGAAAATGATCTTGTGTAGAAAATGGAAACTTTTGTCATTTACATTATTTAAAAGTTTTACATACGGTTTTGTGGTTTATGTTTAGAGGACTACCTGTTTTTTGTTTTAGAAGGTTTCACATTAAAAATTTATTCATATTTTTATTTCACATAGTTTAGGGATTAAAACTCATTTTTTTAAAGAAAATATAACAAAACTTATTTTTGTTAATGTCTAGTGAATGTTTCTCCGCTTCCTCATTATTCCTTTGTATTGATGACTTATATTGTCTCTTTGAGCCATCATCTTCGTATGAAGGTTATATCTTATTAGTCATTGTATAGAAATAAACTTAATCCTAATGTTTCATTTTACTTCAACAGTGATTCCCATCTTAATTATTATCCAACAAAATATTAGTCCAATATTTAACGAACATATACTTATCTTGTAAGATATCAGTCTCAAGTTCACATTTTTTGGTCTCATGTGCTTCCCTTATTTATTTATTGATTTACCGTCTATCCTATTCAGTTGTAAAACTGATTTACAAATAAGGACAAATCTATTTGGTACTTTGGGTACTGGAGCCATTATGTCATCTCCCACTATGCTTTGCTCTTCGGACGGTGGCCAGGTGCCTGGGCGGCGAGAGAAGTGTTGCAGTGATAGTTAGATAGATAGATAAATAGATAATCGTCTTTATTTTCCAGGCGGGATTAAGGCCAGCTAAACCTTTTCTTCCATCCAACTTTTAATTTAAATACATTTTCAGATTTCTAATTTGTTTATAACAATTTTGAATTTACAATAAAATATTTGATAAAATAACATTAATTTACATTTTTAAAGTGCATAAACTATACATATTACACATTTATACTCTCATTCATACCATTATTAAGTGAATTGTCTACAGAAGTTAAAATCAAGAAAAAGCTTGATTATTGTGAAATTAAAGATATTGTGCATGTTGTTATTTGTCAGTATTCCCATGGCATTTTTTTGAAATAAAGTTCATGAATTTTACTCCTAAAGATATTACAACTATTGATATAGGTGTCCCTGATGTTTGATGGTAGAGCGTTCCAAGTTCTTATTGCACTGATAGTGAATGAATTATCGAGTAAGTTTGTCCTGTGAACGGGGAAAATGAGTTAAATACCTGTCCTTGATCTAGTGTTAAAGAGATGATTTGAATGGAGGTACGTGAAGTTAGTAGCAAGATAAGAAAGTAAAGAAGTTGATAATATGCGATGAAGGAGACAGACAGAGTGGAGGTTACGTCGATCATTTAGACGAAGCCATTAAAGATCTTTGTAACTTTGAGTTACATGATCAGATTTTTTAATACCCATAATAAAACGTACGCATGAATTTTGAGCCCGTTGAAGTCGAATAGATAAGTCTTCAGTCAAGTCATTATAAATAACGTCGCAGTTGTCAAAGTGAGGAAATATGAGGGATTGTACAAGCATTCTTTTGAATTTAGTTGGAAGAAAGTCTAGTCATTATGATGAAGCGAGGCGTAAGTCTTTTGACAAACATGTTTAATATGTTCAGTCCAAGAAAGATTGTCAGTCATATAGAGTCCTAAATTCTTAACATTATGTTGTAGAGGTATAGCCATGCCATTCAAGATAACATTAGGAAGTGTTGAATAATCAATTTTGTTTAGAATTTTCTGATAGCCTAATATGATGGTTTGTGATTTATTAGGGTATATATGAAGGAGATTGTTAGATGCCCACTTAGCAAGAGATTTTAGGTCCTCATTCATCATCAGTATTGCCTGGTTAATTGATGAAGGTGAAGCATGTAAGTAGATTTGCAAGTCATCGGCGTATTAATGATGATAGCAGTACTTTAGAGAAGATGATATATCATTAATATATAATGAAAATAATAGAGGTCCAAGGACACTTCCTTGCGGGACTCCAGCACATACGGGTTCCCAGGTTGATTGATTGCGATCGGATATTACGCATTGATGTCTTTGACGAAGGTCAGATTCCATCCACTGAAGTGTAGGAGTAGAGAAATTAATAGATTTTAGTTTAGTTATAAGTATGTCAATGTCAACAGAATCAAAAGCTTTGCTAAAGTCAAGTAGTGTCAAGAGTGTTAATTGTCGACTGTACATTTTCTTCCTTATATCATCCGTTAATTTAATTAAAGCTGTGCATGTACTGTGATTTGATCTAAAGCCGGATTGATATTTATCTAATATGTCATTTACTGCAAGATATGCTGAAATTTGTTTATGGACAATAAATTATATAAAAATAAATAGTGGAGGTCGTTTCAAGGTCGTTGGCCTTGAGGAGAGTGGGGACGGCGGAAGTTTACATAATCACTACGCCAAGATCAGTAGATGTTGTAAATAAATGAATGAAACACTCGAAGTGGTCGGTAAGGTAGAAGATGACGAGTAAACAATGGTGTGCTAACTTCGTCTTTGACAGTTTTTGTGAAGGTCTTAAGTTTTCACTCTGTGAAGTTTGATTTCCTTCATTAAACTCCCAGTCGTCGACACGAACATAAAAATTCAGAACTCTATTTGCACGTAACTCTACAGCAATAATTATGCATTTATATGCGAGAGGACCGGGTGGTAGCTCCTGGGATTCGGCAGTCAGGAGAGACTGCCATTCTTATTAGTGCACAGGTCGATCATTTTCAAATACCTATTCCGCCTTTGATCTCGCTTGAGGCGGTTGGTGTCCAGATTCATATCCCAGGTGCATGGCCACCTCCGACTTATTTCAGTGTACAAGAGACCAACCACAAGACTTAAGGTTGATCTAACGGCCTAATAAAAATGTTCCTAAATATTATTTTAACAAAACAACAGACATAGTTTATCAATTATCATCATTTAACATTGCCAAAACTATTTTTTATTTATTTTTCGATTGAGCGGTCCGCCCAATATAGACGTTTATAGTGAAATTTATGACGTATACCCCGGACATATTCCTGCTCATAATTTTTTGGTTGGAAGGCTCATTTTTGTTCCTATTTCTAACACGTACTCTTGCCTACAAACTAACATACTTGGAAAAAAAATCCGTTCATATCTCGCACGGTACACATTTTTTCCCCGCCGGTACAAATTCTAACTTGTACCGGGAGAAGAAACAAATCGTACCGTGCAAGATATTAACGAGAACATTTTCAATTTAAGGTCAAGATACGCGCAACAAAAATGGCTTCGACTTGTACCTTTTCCCCTTGGCACGAATCGGCTCGGGCCTGAATGAATGTGAGCCTGATTGAGCGTGAAATTAAGAACAAATCCCACCATTCTGTTCGTCGGTCTATCTTCGAGCTAAAACACGAGCGAAACCGTCCTTGACGTAACCGCAAGTCGTACGTCCGAGCGCTTCTCTCTCTCTCTCTCTCTCTCTCTCTCTCTCTCTCTCTACCTAGCATCTAATTTTCAATACCTATTCTCAAACCATACCTTCAACACTAGATCTAGATCAGGTACTCAGTTAACATTTCCAACCCATAGAACCAATCTTCTTGACCACTCTTTTACAATAAACGCTATTCGAGTCTGGAATACTCTCCCAACGAGCATCAGGGATGTTTACGGAATTAGTTACGACACTTTCAAGCATAAAGTACATCAACATTACTTGAGTAATTATAATTAATTAATAGCTATAAACATCAGCCGCTACAGCCTTTGTTAGATTAATGATTGAGTAATGCATACCACAACCTGCTCCTGCTCACCTGTATTTCTGCACACAATGTCTAAAGCTATATTAATTTTGTACTTTTGTGTGAATGGATGAATGAATGTTTCTTAAACTATTGAAGATTTGCATAAATCGATTCAAAATTCATAATTTGCATAACATTACTATACACCTAGAAAATTTTAACTTTGCAATAATGCTACCATAATGTATTTAATGTATTATTTCAATATTTTATATAATCATGTAATGTTCTCTTCATTATCAAATGTATTATTATTAGTATAAGGTTGGATGGAAGATAAGGCTTCACTAGCCTTAATCCCGCCTTACAATAAAGACCCTTATCTATCTATCTCTCTCACACACACGCACAGCTATCTCGCTTTCTCTCCAGCTAACTTTCACAGAGACTAATGGGACAATTTGTTGCGGGATTAGTTAAGCCTATCTCTCTATCGGTGGATTTAAACTAATACGTTGTAAGTTAAATTTTGTTTAACGAATCGCATTTATTTTATCTCACTTTTACTTCCTATGGCTATCAAAGTTTCTAAAGTGAACAACCAAATTTGAAACATTAAGAGGATGGGATAGTAGCCAAATTAAACCCACGCGAAAATACAGTTTTTCCGTGATATCTCGAGAACGACGCAAAATATCTAAACACTAATTCTAGACCGTATTGTGGTTTTGTTAGAACTATATAATGCAAGAAACAATATTGTAATGTGATGGTAAATAAGTTTTTAATTAGAAATTTAATTAATTAAATGCACATTTTAAATATAAATCGCACCAATTATTATATTTGAATATTTTTTCTTTCATTTTATAGTGCTAACAAAACCACAATTCGGTCTAGAATCAGTTTTAAGATATTTTGCATCGTTCTCGAGATATCACGAAAAAACTGAAATTTCGCGTAGTTTTAATTTCACGAGTATCCCATCCTTCTAAACAATACAATCAACTGAAAATAAGTTTCCAATAATTGTTTTGTTTTGGAAAAACAAAAAAGTGATGTGCATTTGGGAATTTCGACTGTAAAAAGGTTGTCATACCCTTTTAGAAGTTTATTTAGTCCAACTCAATGCACACTATAAAAACTAAAAAACAGCATCAACTGTGGGGGACAAGGCCTTAACCAATGGGAACACTCCACGTCTCTCATTGGCTAGGCTCGTGTACTGCTCAGCCTAGTCAATAACATATTATTATGCCTTACCCTATGGCTACATGCTTGAGTTTTTATACGTTTCTTCTAATTCATTTAATGCTTTTTCTTGGTAAATTATAAAAGAACATGATTTTAATTTTGTCAATACAAAATTTCACGAGCGTTGTATGTTATTATTTCGTTTTACCTGTAAAGACTCATGTACTTTTATATACGTTTTTCTCTTCTTTGAAGAGCTGGAAACTTCTAAAACCAAACAAAGTCTTTGAACAGTTTTCTGAACGTCCCCATTTTGTGTCCTTTTAATTAAGTTATACTCAAAAGACTAAATTGTAAGATCGTTCCCTGATATTCCCCTATTTACATTTACAATATGAGAAAAGTAAACAATTTTCACAGTTTTCTGCTTTTGAAAACTTTTGCTTTTGAAAACGCTCAACCAAAACAGAAATTAATCACATAAGCTTTGATATTGAAACGTTGAAACACCGACTGACCGTCAGAAGTATTCATTCCACCAACTCCAGCCTTATCCAGTGAATACATAACGCTTTGCTGCCCATTGAACCAGAAAGCTCTAGAACAGTAGTTCTGTAATTGGTTGTTTTGGGGGTTGCCACAACCCCAAAACCGCGAAATCACTGCAGGAAATTTTAAATTTAAAAAACTCGTATTTGGGGGGGGCAAAGTTTTTTTTTGGTTCCCTTTTTGACGATATTTAATCCCAGCGATTTTGCGAATCACGGGGGGCAAAAACACCAAATAGATGATTCGAGGCTAGACCGACAGCTTCGTTTGTCTTGTAAGTCAACACTAGGGAAGTTGAAGAAGTTACAAATTAGGAGTGATATACGTGACTGGACTATTTACCGTTAAAACACGTTTTAAAACTTAAAACAATTTTTTTTTTTTACTACACTAATAAACTTATTATCACTTTGTTTCACTCCCAAAATTTTATCAGAGAATATTTTAATGATTTAAATCAAAATAATACTTGTTTAAAATATAGTTTCATCCTTCGTTGTTAATAAGTAGAGCTAACTATCTTTCGTTGCAGCTATAAGAAGATTATTGCTCACAATTATTTTCCTGTGCTCATTCTTATAGTTATGATTAAAATTTTAAATTTTACTTCGTCAACGAAAAACTAACAATAAATAACTTGTTTTTAAACGAACCAAAATGGCCTTTAATTGAACTTGTTGATAAGGGGAAATCCACAATTAATGTTACCATTTCTATATCGTCTATAATTGTAATTATTTATTTCGAATGACTGTAATTTATAACTAGATACCTCATAAAATATCTTTAAAAAACAATGAAACAAAAAAAAGTATCTCCGTGAAATTAAAAATAAAAAAAATATGTTTAAAAAAAATGTTAAGTTAACCTTTAACCCCAAATTAAGAAATTTTTTATTTTTAAAAAAAAATTACGTAAAATAATCATTCTAGATGGGAATATTATGATTAAGTATGCAAATGCTAATTTTAGGGCCTTATGCGATGTAGAAAAACAAGAGTCGACCGTGATGCTTAAAATACTGGTTTATTTGAGTTGTAGATTTGGGACTGAATTCATTAAATAAAACTGGGTTGAACACACATAGTTAACAGGACTGCCTAAATTAAGTATTCAAAACATTATTTTGTACAAGGCGTTACAACGCGACTGTAATCGAATCTTGTGAGCAGGTAATTCTTTTGTATAGTTGGATGTCCTATAAGGGCAAACGTAATTGCTCTGAATTGCGTCCTAACAAGATGATTAAAACCAGAATAGGAACGTTGGTCAAAGAGATTTGAATTGTAAATAAGATCCGTGGAGAACGCTCCTCTTCAATTTAAACATGGCGCTTGTTTGTGATGGTTCAATTAGTTGACACTGGAAGAAAATACGAGGGCAGCTCGATGAGATAAACGATTACATATATAGACAGTTGACCTCGAGTGTTGTTCAATAATGAAGATAATCGGGAAGGTAACCACGTGTTTCAATGCAGCGGTCTTTAAATGTGCATCAAATGCACTTCCAAATACAAATAAATTGCAGTTTAGAAATATTGTATTTGTGTGTTACAGAATAATCTCATCACTAATAATTAGAATCTGATTGATTACTTCAAATTAACGTTAAAAATTAGGATAAAATGTGTATAACATATTGAACATATTCTACAAGATTTATACCAATCACAAACAGAAACGCACAAGGAACCTTAATGACGAGATAATTTACATTCGAAAATCTAAGTAAGGTGAATGTCTTATGTGGTTAAGAAAATGTTGTTAATTTAAACAGTTACTAAAACTCATTAAGCTACTTATTAAAGTAGTGAGTGAATCTAAATAATGACCATAGTTAAAAATAACTTTGTCTTCGTACACTAGTTAATTAAATCTAGGTTTTAGCAAGTTTCTTTATCAAACATTTTACGAAATGATAATATGTGTTTTTGTTAGTCCATGGAACTTCTAATTTCCCACAACAACTTCAATGTGAATCACTCATTCTCACCCCTCCTTGCATATGGCTCGCAAGTAGCACCACACACAAGGGGGTGTAAACTAATAACTTAATTCACCCTAGAAGTCGTAGGAAACTAATTACGGTTGAACCACCACTCTGTGAGGGAGCAATCTTAATGTTTGCTCTCCATTTACCAGCGATTCTAGCAAGCGAAATAATTTGCCTTGTGATTGGATATCTTGAAAGCTGGCTCGCTGATAACCGTTGACTTCAACACACGAGAGAAACACGTCATGAATATGATATTGGTGCCCCTGTTTTTGCCCTCATTTAGGTATTGACATGAATAGGTGTCAATGTACACAATTAATTAAATATTAAAAAAAGATTTATAGTATACTCAGCCCATACCAAAATTAAATAAGAGTTATAAATTTCAAATAGCAATCATGAAGATTTTCGAGTTTATCGATCTTTTTATTTAGGTCATCCCAAGCCGGTTGATCTGTAAATACTTTGTAAAAAGCACAAAGTTTTGCATTTACTCTACGTTCATGTAAAGATTCCTATCCCAGATCTATCATCATTTCACTTGGACTGTCTCCTTCAATATTTACCTAGTACCTTTCTAATTGATATTCTTTGCACCTTCTCTAGGCCTATAGCTTCAGTATGTATTTTTGAGTATGGGTCCTACACTAACACATCATACTCTAAACAAGGTCTAACAATTTCAATGTAACTTATTTCAATTTTTTGTTTTTTGCGTCTATCCTATTGAAATATAAAACTAATTTACAAAGGAGGTGAATAATTAAAACCAAATACATATAGGCCTATGCACACAAAAATGATGAACTGTGGTGCACACTTAAAAAAATTGATATTTAAGCGAGCGAAGCGAGCGTTTCCATTTGACTCTGCCGGAAAAATTAGTCACTGTTTTTTTTTTGTTTTGTTTGTTTGTTTGTTTTTTTGTTTGTATGTCTCGCCATAACGTTCGAACGGAGGCTCGGATCGAGTTGAAATTTTGACCATCCGCAAGCTTCGTTCTCGATTGAATGCCATTAGTTTTGTGGCAAAATCGTTTAAAAAGTTAAAAAGTTACATTAAAGTTAATCGAAAGTTTTTTTTCAAACTAACCGGCGACAAAATCTGAGATAGCCAAATCATTTAGAATGTCCGTCCGGTCACGAATATGTTAATTTTATTTTAAACCGATAAGTAGTGTAGATGGAAATTACATTATAACAAAAGTAACGTTGCCATGGCAACGAAAAGACGCGCGAAGTTTCTAATGCACTGCCACCTAGAAGTAATCACAATACTTTCGAGAAAGCAGTCTATTATTTGTCACCAAAGAGTTTAAATATTTTTCCCAAGGAGTCAAGGTCCTCTAGATGGCGGTGGATTTTATCCACAAAGTAAAGGTTTACACACGGGTTTACCCAAATACCTTGGCAATAATAAATAATACTGGAAACGCGAACGTCGTTTTTTTTTTTTTTTTTTTATATAAAAATGTGCAATGTGGGTCTAGCTATAGCACGTGCTCGCTTATCAACGCGTCCAACTGAGCGTTTCCTAGTTAAACTATGTTTAATAAGACAGCAAATTCTGATAATACAATCATGTGAACAGTACATGAGAAAAATGAAATTGTTTCGATTCGTAAAATATGCCTCTTGAATGTTATTTCGTGGAAAACATTTAATATAATCTAGGGCGACGGTCGTCGCCCGCAGCCAAGCGCACACGACTGCTTAGGCGACGACGAACTCCAGCCATGTATACAGCTACCAGAGTTGGTGGGTTTTCAGCTATCTGCACACGCCGCCCCGAAAGATTTACAATCTTGAAACTCGGTATATGAGCTGTAATGTGGCCCATGACCTACAAAAAAAAATCAACCCGATCCGATAACTCGTTCTGTGTTGAAAAAGTGACTGAACATCGTGAAAATACTTCCGGCAGGCTGGCTGGCTAGCTAGCTAACTAGCTAGTTAGCTGGCTGGCTGGCTAGCTAGCTAATTCTCCGCTGAGATTTAAGAGCCTACAGAGAAAACGGTGCATCTTAGAACTTTGAAATTTGGACCACACTTAGATGTACCTTAGACGCAGTGCCTTTTGCTTTTTAAACCAAAATCGAGTAACAGGGACAGGAGAAAATCAAAATTTGGATGATAATCAAAACACGTAATTACTAAGGCGTAGTAATTTGTACAAACTTGAAATTAAACATGCTCCTAAGGGAATCCCTAGACACAAAAATGATTTCTAAAGAATGCAGTAAAGACGTCTGAAAAGTAAGTAGAATGTAAGAGGGGCTTAATAAAAGAGCGTAAATTTTTTTTGAAATTTTTTTGACGGGACATAACCTCAGAATCAACAATTTTATTCAATTACTGGAATCAGTTGCTCAAGTTCAAAATTGAATTTTTAGCAGCAGTTTTTTGTATATTATTTCTACACTCCTTTATCTACAACCTAAATATAAGTATTATTGGTTGTAAATGATTTCAGGCGTTGCACAATTTTTTCCGTAAAACGGTACAAAATTTGAAATTGTACCGGCAGGCGAAATAAATTGTGCAACGCAACAAACCATATAAATACAAAAATCCTTTTATTAAGGTTGTAGATAATAAGTGTAAAAATAATATACAAAAACCCGCTGCTAAAAATTCAATTTTGAACTTGAGCAATTGATTCCAGTATTTGAATACAATTGTTGATTCTGAGGTTATGTCCCGTCAAAAAAATTTCAAAAGAATAATCCGCTCTTTTTATTAAGCCCCTCTTACATTCTACTTACTTTTCAGACGTCTTTACTGCATTCTTAAGAAATCATATTTGGGTCAAGGGATTCCCCTTAACCATTGGAAATATCTAGTGTCCAAAACTCAAGGGACTAAATTTGGGGAGACCGTGGGCCCAAAAAAACAACTCTAAACTTAAAAATATTAATATTAATAATATTAATCATTCAAAGAAAACTGAGTGGGTAGACTCTAAATAAAATTTATTATTTATTTATTTAACTGAGAAGTTTTAAACGTGGAATACACTTCGATATCTCTCATTCTTTATTACTTTTAAAATTAATATGGAAAGCAAAATTGGGTAACGGGTAACGGAGAAAATCAAAAGTATCAAATGCTACGTAATTCCGTACTCTTATGAATAAGACGCTAAACAGAGAAAACTGTACATCTAAGAACTTAGAAACTTGGACCACACTTAGGTGTCCCTCATGCGCAATCACTTTAGCTTTCAAAACCAATATTATTTTATTTTTATTTTAAACCGGGCAATAGGGACCGGGGGAAATCAAAATCAAAATCAAAACGTGTGATTACTCAGGCGTAGTAATTTGTATACAAACTTGAAATAAAACATGCTCTTATAACCATTATTAATATCTTGCGTCCAAAACACAAGGGGGCAAATTTGGGGTGACCGTGGGCCCCAAAAGTAAAAAAAACAACTCTAAAATTAACAAATTTAATCATTCAAAGTCCATCATTCACGCTTTGATAGGAAACAAACAGCCAAAAGATGTAATATCCCCCACAAATACAAAAATTTGTAAAAAAAATAAAAATAAATAACGGCAGCCAAGCTCTACTTCAAAAGTCTTCGACTGTGAAAGCTGTGAGATGTAGAAGTTGAGCCAACCAAGCTTTTTATTCTTTCTCCCTAGTTTCGCATTGAAAAGAAGTAAGATCATTTCGCCTGCTGACGAGCGCCAAGCCAACCATTTTCGTGGTAAAAAAGTAAAAATTTTAAACTCAAAATAGTAAAAAAAATTGCTTGGCCATCGACTTTTTAGAGTTCTCGTAGTGAACAAAATTCAACGGCCAAGCATTTTGTTATGATTTTGAGTAAAAAATTTTTACTTTTTTACCACGAAAATGGTTGGCTTCGCGCTCGTCAACAGGCGAAATGATCTTACTTCTTTTCAATGCGAAACTAGGGAGAAAGAATAAAAAGCTTGGCTCAACTTCTTTATCTCACAGCCTCCACAGTCGAAGACTTTTGAAGGAGAGCTTGGCTGCATTTTTTTTTTTTTTTTTACAGATTTTTGTATTTGTGGGGGATATATACTACAACAGATAACTATCTATTTGTTATTATATGATTTTTGGGTTTTTGACATTTTACTTTTTTTCTTAAAATTGCCACTTTATACATGTTAACATTTGAGAATATTATGTCTGATATTAACGCTATTGGAAATGCACTCTTTGAATCACTCTTCTATACACTACTCGGCCTAGACGTATACTCGTTGAGAAATTATCAATTACACGCGAAGAAATTAATATTCAAAAGCTCTACTCGTATTGGACTAATTAAAGGCAAACTCTTCAACTATGTAGACAAAAAGTGCAAACAATTTTCCTTTGTATGTTAACAACGAGTTTCCAGGGGAAGAATAATTTCACTCATAAATTACAACTTGCAATTCCGTCAGTTCAATAATTGAATCATTTCAGTTTGCGACGACAAGTTTGCATTAAACACGTGACCCTTGCCACCCATAAAAGAAGTAAATTATTAACTTTAATGATTTTATTATGATGAAATATTGAGCAGTACCATAGTCACCTTCAACGACGAGTTTCAACCACGATTCGTATATAATTTTTGACATATAATAATAAAAGCATCTGGAGTTCATATTTTACTTATTTGTTAATATTTTACAACATTAATTTGAACATGTAACATTAAAAATAAATGCGAGAATGACAGAAAGAGCATCTGCCCTGTTGTACGTGAGTACCTGTCACCCTCTTATACAATATAATTATCAAATTCTAAAGTTAAATACAGCATGTTCAAAATGTTTATGATTTGAATGTAAAAAATTATAAAAATAAGTGAATAAAAGAAAATGAAGAAAAATGACAAGTAAGATGCAATTTTGCTATTTTCATTGCATACCTATTTGATCAAACAAATTTGAGTAAATTTAAAGTATGTAACATATATTCGCGCGAGTGTGCGTCTTAAACGGCTGTTCCAACCAGTTTTTTCAATTTCTAAAATATGCAACAAAGTAAAAATATAGTGAATGGAATGGAAACCTGGCGCTTATGAATCACTACAACTTAAAACAATCTGATCGGTCACACGGCAAATAGCAATTGCATCATTGATATAATTTCAAACTGCAATTATGTAGGTAGGCCTATAGCACAGCGTTAAACGTATAAGGTCGGTTTCTGCAAAATTAATGATCAGCGGTTTTTCGTTAGTTTATTAGAGAAAAATTTGGATTGTTCGAAATCGAGCTTTATGAAATTTTTCGGTTTGGCGGTTCAAATAAATTGACGAGTAATACAGGAAAAACTAACAAAACGAAGAACATACTCTAATATCAAATCCCACATTATTTCTTTTATAAACTGACGAAAAACACTGTGCTATATAATTGTAGTTTGAAATTATATCGATGATGCAATATTTGCAGTGTGCCCGATAAGAAAAAAATTTGAAAAAAATGTTTCAGTATTTTAAAAGCACCAGGATTTAATTCCATTTACTACATTTTTACTTTGTTGCATATTGTAGAAAATTGAAAAAACAGGGTGGAACAGCAAACAGTGTTATCCATCTAAAGAAAAGTTCGTAAGTTTAAAAAAGTCATGGTAAATAGTGATATTATATTTTAAACGTTAGTTTTGAGACATTTTTTATGCATAATATTATACGAGTAATAGACCAGAAACCTTACCCTTATGAAAATATAATTAGTAAAGAAGCAATTCACGTTTTACAGTATGTACAATGTACGTTAGTTTCTGGGCGAACAAAGTAAAATGGTTTCATATCACCAATATATAAATTAATTTGTTAAACATAAGCCACTCGTGTGCTGTGTTGTTTGTGTGCTGCTGTTTGCCTAGCCTGTAACTAGCTGTAATTTAGAAGTGAATATGCATGGACGTATATTTTTAAATTTTGAACCCCTTCTAGTCGAATAAAATTTATGGAAATTACAAGAATAAATACAGAATAAGAGAATGAAATATTGGATGATTAGTGATAAGAGGTGATTATAGAGGAGATTGCTTTCAATTAAAATAGAAGCTTAACTCTTTTGATAAATTAATTGAGACAATTAGTGTTTGTAGAATGCGGAGATGAAATATTGCTACAAAAACAAAGCTCCTCTTTGGGTAACAGCTGCCACTGTGAAAGGCCAGATTTGCTAAAACTCGGTTTGATAAATTGTATGTTTAATTTATAAGGTGCATTTAAAATGAGTAACTGAAGCCATAAGACGTTTTAAAGCGATTACTAAAAGTGTGAAATTACATCATAAAAAAACACGGAAATATTCTGTATTTAATCAAATGTGCATTGAAAACGTTTCAACACGATTGTTAAAATAACAAAATTATATACATATTTACAAGTCGGCAAATATACATTTTACTGACGATATATTGAAGTCTTTGTCAATGAATATTTATCTCTATCAACATTCATCTGTTGATATGTTCATTCGCAAATGTAACTTTCGAAAAACATGTTTCTAAGGTTTACCAGATAAAACAACTGACAACATTAATTAAAACATAAGAATATTTTTATGTGCATTAAATAAAAATAAATAAATAACTATACTATTATAATTCCATAATATGAACAAAATGTCTGGAAAATATTTTATATAAGGGCGTACATTGGATGGGGGAGGAATTTAGTTTTAGTAGAATAATCTAATTGGGTAACATATCACTTAAATAATAATAAAATAGATTTCTTGATGGATAAAAAAGTTTCAATTAAATGCAAATTTGAGAGATAAATAATTATTTTAGACACAGTTATATCAGTGCAAAATAAATTGCAAGCTTAATGTTAATGGCTTTCCCAATACGATTTCGTGCTTTTCTCAATACTGAAATCCATATTAATGAGCCATTTGAGATTCAGTGAAATATTCATTACATTGAACCCAAATTGGAGATGTTCCAACATTTGGAAACGTCGAAGAACAGAAAAACTTAGGAGAGCGAATTTCTCCAACAAATCTAGGATTAAAAAAAAAAAAAAAAAGCGATTTAGATACATTTTATTGAATGCCAACATTCAATTCCTTTCAAAAATGTTGTAAACTTAAACACTATGCAGAACAATATAGGCATTTTTGGATGAGCGTAGCACGCGAAGCGAAGATTCTATTTCACTACACTGAGAAAAAATCCAGAAATGGTGTTTTCTTTATTTTCTTTTTTCCCTTTTTATTGTATTTTTTTGTCTGTTTGTTAACACGATTCCGGCTAAACCGATACTCCGATTGCGATGAAATTTTATGGAGGCCTTCGAAATCTCGGAACTTAGAACTGCCACGTTTTTGAGTGCAATCAAAAAATTATTTCCCATGAAAATAGCAATTTTACGATTTTTGTACGATTTTTTAAAATTCCTTCGACTTATAACACCTACATGCTTTGTCCGATTGGAATAATTATTTAACAAAACCTTAATTTTATGAATTGATATATTCATATGAAATTTGAGCGTTATCGAAAAATTATTTTTTACGAAAATCACACTTTAACGACTTTTTTCGAGTTTTTAAATTTTCTTCGGCTTATAACACCTACATGCTTTATCTGATTGTAATGATTTTTTCACAGAACCTTAATTTTATGAATTTATATATTCGTCTGAAATTTGAGCGTAATTAAAAATTATTTCTTATAAAATCTCTATTTTATGCTTTTTTCGTTTTAAAAAAATTACGCTCATCCAACAACGCGCCTGAAAAAGCGTTTGCGAAGCTTCCTAGTTTAAATTTCTTTGACTTATAACACCTACATGCTTTATCCGATTGTAATGATTTTTTCACAGAACCTTAATTTTATGAATTAATATATTCGTGTGAAATTTGAGAGTAATCGAAAAATTATTTCTTATGAAAATCACAATTTTACGCTTTTTTTCGTTTAAAAAAACTACGCTCATCCAACAAGGCGCCTGAAAAAGCGTTTGCGAAGCTTCCTAGTAACATATAAATTACCGACCAGACTGAAGACAACGACGACTCTACTAGTACGAAAGGAAAACTCAAGTTATTCAACGTTGCTTGAGTTGTGAGTCGTATTCATCCACTTTTATCCACAATATTGCTGTGAAGTGCGAAGAGTAAAACAAATTGTATACGACTACAATTTTGTGTTTAAGTCTTGAATTACAAATTCTGTCAAGTTTGTTTACAATCTTGCAATCCATGAAATCTTACCGAATAAAACTAATTAAAAATTGGTTATCAAAATTATATTATTGATAAAGCAAGTGTACTTTCTAAGTCTACAATATGTGGCTTTCTTCGGGTATTTTATTAAAATTCTTTAAAAAATGATCTGGAGCACAAAACTAGTCGTTTTATTTACGGTATGAGAAGAAAACTGTGGCCCGCTGAACTTTCTACGTTGTAGACAGCGTTAATGGTTTAATAAAGCAAGAAGAATGAAGTTTCTACACTTTCTGCCCCTTCTTGACCAACCGAACAACCGGGTGTGTTTTAGAGCCCTCTAACTGACGTGAGTGTAACTTGTGTGCACGTTTCAACTGGCGGATTAGTTTCAAACTTGAGTGGCACGTCGGTCGGTTGGAAGGTGAGGAGAGTAAAAAGAGTAAAGAGAGATTTAGGAGTGTCCGAGGCGAAACATACTTTTTTGTAGGGAGCTCGATGTAGGATACGCATCGGTTTAACACAGTGTGACCCTTTTCAGGGATCGGATTCCTGTAACTATTTTAAGCGGAGTTTAGGGTTGATTAGAGGTAAAAAGCGCGTATTCCTGAAGGGTTCAATTTCCAAGGATACAGAACATAACAAACAAACAAGCAAACAAACATTGATACCTCTTGCTGTCTGGTAATTTGTTCGGGCTAGCACGGAGAAAAGTGTTGCGGACAAATGATAAATAAACAAATAATTGGATGAGCGAAGCGAAGACTTCAATTTCACTGACCACCATAAATTTAGCTCAGGTGATATTTTTGTTTGTTTGTATTTTTGTCTGTTAGTTCGCTCTCTACCGGAAAAACGGCATATGAGATCTTGATGAAAATTATAGGGGACCTTTGAAATCTCTGAACTTAGACCTGCCACGTTTTTGGGTACAATCGAAGAAATATTTCTCATGAATATCGTACTTTTACGATTTTTTTCGATTTTTAGTGCGATATTTTCGTTACATTTGGGCCGATTCTGACCAAACGGGTGGGGCTACAACGATCATATTTTACACGGACATTAAGGTTATGGTGATGTAGTACCTTTTGAAAGAAAAAAGTTGGAAAATTTAGCCAGAATCAATAGAATAAAGGTTTTCATATGAGTTTTTTAGTTTTATAATAACAATTTACAAGTAACAATAGAAACTTGACAAAATCATCGACAATGCGTTCAAAAAGAACTTGCAAAAGTAAAGAGATCCCATGTAGACAAAAACTTATTAAAAAAGCTCATCCATCAACGGGACTAAAAAAGCGTTCGCGAAGCTTCCTAGTAAAATTTACACCGGGGTAAAATAGTGACAGGCATTACTTGACACTAAGTTGGTTTTGAAAACCGTTCTAAGGGTGTTCTAATGTGAATTATCTAGAGTTGTCGCAAGAGGTCTTGGAAAACTTTTAGTCATCATCGTGGCCAGTTTCTTACAAAAGACCTTCCGAATTGGAGTCTCACTGTTTTTTTTGTGTGTTTTTTCCTTTAAAATCAAAAATCAAGGTTTATTTTAAAATCAACACTTTTTTGTACTTTTTTTAAACTCAACATTTTGTTTATATTTTTAAACCTCATTGTAATCAAAGGAACGTTTGAAGTGTAAAACTTCGTAACGAGAAATGTATTAATCCAGTCAGGCAAATTACGAAGGCCCTCTTTTCGAGCTTCCGATTTTCTAAATTAATTCAACACAGTTTGTTAAGTTTTTATTTTGTAACTTAAATATATAAAAATGTGTTCGTTTACTTAAAAAGCGTGGTGTTTTTGTTTCTATTTAAACCATTTACTTTTACGATTCCGGTACTTATGAAAGTGGATAATTCCCAAACATTTCTAGTAATATTATTTCTACGCTAGTGAGCTGACTAAATCAAATTAGGAGTTACTTTGCGCTAATTTACTAATTACATTTCAAAGCTGTTAGCGTATACACATAAATTAAACGTAGACGTCCCATCAGTGATGTAATAGCAAGCTCGGGGTAGAATAGTGTGCAAGCAGTGTAAGAGGGGTAGAGTAGTGTACTCCCAGAGCATGTTTTATTCATACAACCAGGTTACGTTCCGTAGTAAACACGCTAGTGTGCCAGAGAGTCGTGAACACTTATTTTGTTTCTTGTTTTTTTTCTAGTTAGTGCAGTATTGGCCGTGCTCAAAGAAACACTACTAATATTAAATTATTTGCTGCAAATTCGTTTCTTTCTAGTGTTTTATTTTTATTTATGTCTAAAAGTAATTATTGTATTATTGCATTACATTACTGTCTTTAGTAATTTTGTCAATTGTCATACGGCTTTCTGCTACGAGATCCTTTATTACTTTATTTTAATTTACCTTACTATGACCCAAAATAAGCATTTGGGCTTAGTGGGATAATGTATGCAATGTGTGTACTTTATATTTTGCTATCGTAATAAAATTTTAAAAAAAACGTAAGGGATTGAATCTTCACTTTTCTGTCCGTCAGTTTGTAAGTAAGTTGTTATTTTATTTAATACTTCACAAGTCGTATGAAGATACAAGCGTCAAGTCTGTCATGTTTTACGATAAAGAATGAACATGACCTTCAATTGACAAGCATTTGGTATTGGTATCACCCTTCAATAATGAGGGTACGTAATGATTTGGGTGATCCTAGTGACCAGGGTGGTACCCGGGTATATATTTATGAACCCGGTATCTCCACCTAATGCCAACGGTACACCGGTTCCCGATAGATCACCAAAGTTAAGCAACATCGGGCGTGGTCGGTACTTGAGTGGGTGACCACTTGGGAACACCACGTGCTGTTGGGAAAGGGGGTGGAGCAGATTGCCGAAGTGTGCCCCCGATTGAAAACGATCTTGCATTGTCATCCTTAGCCGCTCTGCGGAGAACAATGTTCATTACATATTCATGGTGTTAGATTTAAAAAAAGGGATTTCATCGTTGGAGTGTAATATAAAGTATTAATACTTCAAGACGAGTGTATTAAAGAACGAATGTAAATCTCTAATTTTTAACACTTACTTGTGTACATTTTCGGAGACGTCCGGAAACGCTGTGAGATGGCCAGTGTGTCAGTGTCTGACGATGCAGATAGACGTTTCTGAAAAGTACACAAGGGTTAAAAATAGAGAACTAGGTTAGTTTTCAACAAATAAACTTTACAAATTTTAACACACTCTACTACGAAAATATATCCGGGTCAAATAGCTTCTGAAAATAAATTTGTATTGTAATATTAAACTACCTGTCGTTTTCACCCTATTTCTGTTTACGCATATATATCAAATTGTTTATTATGTTTACATGTTTAAAGATAAGACACACTGTTTCAATAATAAAAAGTTGAAGTGTTGCTGCTTGTAAGAGTTCCCTAAGGTATATCTGATAAAAGAGTTATATCATCTCCCTATATAACCCCCCCCCCCTCACCGCCCTACGCCCAAACCCGCTATGCCATAAGGCATGCTCAACGTTCCAGCGTTCTCAAGAAACCCTCCCTCGTCTCACAAAATTTATGGATGACTGCAGCTACTTCATCCTAAAAAACTGAAAAAGGAAAACAGTCTAGGCAAAGAGATACTCTGGGGTAAATTGAATGGAATAATGCGATGAGTGTATAGCAGTGAACAGTAAGAACAGAGTTTGAGAAAGTTTGGTAAGCAACACAAGGATCAACAAAGGTTGAATGGTAACCACTGATCACCCTCAAAGTTTACACCGAAGGTGAAAATATCGAGTAAAGAATCACCCTTAAAATCGGATGATAATTGGTAAAATTATAAGAAATTATATGAAACGAAAAATGTTTGATTTTCATTTGTTGATAATGACAAGATAATTGTTTTTAGAAAATCATGTCTTTCCCCATTTTTAAACAAATTGACATTGAAGTTAGGGAGAGCATCATCGCCAGTGACTTTGTATTTTTTGTCTTTCTTAGCTGCCGGTTAGCCAGACCTAAAGCAACTTCTTCCGCCTCCTCTTCATCCGATAACTCTTCCATACTCTGTTGCCAGTTTAGTCTCTCCATTTCTTCCGATCTTCCCACCAACCTCCAAACTCTACTTTCACCCAAGACACGTCTCTCTCCTCTATACTTGTTTAATTTGTTCAATCAACCTGTATCTTACTTAGTCTTACCACTTTTCTCTTCTTTAAATTGTTTCAACTCACATAGAATTTCTTCCATACTGTTAATATTTGGAACTTAAAATCTTAAATCACTTTTGAGTGTTGTAATTTATTTCCACCACTTGAAAGACGTTAAGTTTTTGGGTCAATCAAAATTGAACCAAAATAGACGTATTTTTGAAAATGAAATAAAATGATGGCGGAGGTGCCAGGTCCAGCCTATAGTAAATTCACCTGAATTAAAAATAATAATATGGTGGAAGTGCTGGCCTATTGACGCGAGTATGAGAACGTAAAAAGTTTTGCATTTTCGGTGATCTTTAACAGTCAGCCCACTCTTTTTATAATTTGTTTTAAAAATGTATACAATTATAACAACATCGAAATTTTAGTGTGATATCGATAATTGAATGATAGTTCATTGCCAGCCCAGCCCTATTTAAACCGAGGCCGATTAAACCACCATAAAACTCATCCAATTTAAATAACAAACATTGTATGTAGTAACGTTTGCTATCCGTTCCAAAATTCCACTATTTTATTTACGAAATAAATTACTTTTGAAATGAAAACTGATGTTATAACTGGATGTATTTTATTGCGGCTGTTGGCAATACGTGCCACGTCGCGCAATGTCCAGTTTGATTCATATCACTCAAAACGACCGATTCAATGTATCGAATGAAATCGATGCGATAAAAGCGATGGATATTGTAGGTAGACGGAACTGAAAGTAGTGTTTGTATGAACAAGGTGTCAACAAATACCAATCATTTGTTGACGTTCTAGAACCGATAGAGGTAGCTGTGTAGGTGAAAACGGTGGCGCAGTGTGAAGAGAATACCGTTGTCAAAGTAGCATTATCACCAACTTGAAATAAAACGCACACTCAAACCGCCTCCGACAATGTATAGGCTAGTAATTAATGGTAAGTCAAGTTTTTACATTTCAAATATTATATACATGCTGGAATCCTACATTATATTGTGGTTATATTCCACTCCAAACTAGTTAAAAGTAATTTATATATTATGTGTTTTTGTATTTCTAATAATATACTTTTTTGTTTCATCTTTGTACCAGTTGCGTAACTGAACTTCAAATAATTAGACAATTTTAAATGAACATCAAGATTGAAATATAACGTTTTTATACTCCAAAATCGATTTTAAAGTTATTAAAGGCACTGCTCAAAATTGAAAATTTAAGACAGCAGCCTGTTGTGATAACGTCGAAAAAGTCCAGACAACTTGTTTACATTGGCGAGGCCCGATTTTACGACAATACGAAAAAAACGAATAAGAATAATTGTATACTCATAATTTTGGAAGTCAATAATTTTTGCAATGTTTAATATATATTCTAATTCTTTAACAGTTTCCATTCTTTACTCGGAACTTCAGGAATCCGTTAATTTCGACCCCTATGAAGGGGAAGATGGAGTGATATAAACGTGTACAATAGATCTCACGTTTTATCCCGTCAATTGCGGCAATACGATGCGGAATGGCATCCGCCTAGCTATGAGATTGGCCGTATAGCTTGAGCCATCATCTGATTTGTTTCGGCGATTGCAACGACACACAGCAAGGAAATGCGGCTCAACAACAACGATTTACCTTAAATCGATGTAAATGATGGTGATAAAGGAGACGATTTTCCTTTATGTGCTGCTTGTAAAGCAATACACCAAAGAGATAAGCATGCGTTGATTCATGTTTACAAGGAAGTGTACAAACTTCGTAGTACCAAAATGGGAACAATGAACAAAGAATTAACGGTCTTCAAAGGCTACAGCGCCAAAACATAAGAGGTATCATTTTGTTTTATTATAACTTGCGTCATTTTCGCTTAAAATTTGTTTTTAATGTCCAGGAAGCTATTTGTCCCCACAGTATGGAATAAAAAACGCATCAATCTTTAAGACGAAAACGGGAGGAAAATTGAAAGAGAAATATTAAAGTAAATATTACAACAGAGGACTAAACATGTTTATTTTGTCATCTCAAGAACAATTATCAAACTTAAAACTATTAGAAAGCAATAAATGTATCCCCTCCAAGCATCTTCAATAATAAGTTGATAACAATTGTGTTATTAATGAAAGTGTCTAAGATGTGTAATTCTAGTAAGTTAAATTTTTTAATACAATAATAATATTTAATAAACTGTCATGAGACCAAAGTTTAACTTTTCAGACAATGTGGATAATACTTGTGATTCTAATGCTACGAGCAGATTCCGAAAGAGTAGTTTTACTTCATTATTATTTTAGAAAAAAACTTCTGCCTTTTTCAATCAAGGGTGCCTTTCAGACACAGAATAGCAAGTACAAATCATTCGCTTGAACAATTACATTTATACACTTAACGCTTAAATAACTAACAATGTTTATAAAATTGTTTATCTCTCAACACAATTATGAAAAGTAATTTGCTGGAAAACGGTGGAAAGCGGAGCGAAAATGTAATTTAACAGACTCCAAAATAAAGTCTCGACAGTTTTGTTATGCGAATCAAATAAACGGCTACATTCCGATTTTTTCGTTTTTTTTTAAGGAAAACTTCGAAGTCTTTTAACTGTGACCTAACAAAGCTTCAAAAAAAGAAATAGATTTTCGCATTTAAATCGAACTTGTTTGAATTAAACCTCGTTTAAAAACTTATATTTATGTCGTTTGAGGTCAAATAATCCACGAAGTTGAATGAACTGATTATTAGAAAAGGAAATGAAATCCACCATTCTTCGGGACCATTAACAGAGATAAAGTACGAGAAATGTTGCACAGTTTTTATTTATATTTAAATAAAGTTAAATCATTATGTTGTAGACCAGAAAGCGTGTGTGTTGTAACAACTCTTGTTATTGTAGTATTTAAATTTACTAACACATGGTGGAGGTGCCGGGTCTAACTTTACTACCAGAAATATTCTTAATTTTAAAAACACAATCATGATAACCAAGCTGAGAGTGTGGCTCGTTGGTCTTGTGGTTAGCGTATCTGCTTCGAATGCAGAAGGTCCAGGGTTCGATTCCCGCCAAAGTCAGAAGTTTTTTAACTTCTGATTTGGACTTAAGTCCATCAGTTCTTGTCTTAGGAGTTTGTAAACGGTGACTTTGGAGCCGTCCTAGCAACGAAGCACATAATAAATTCAGAATTGTTCTGAATCAGCCTTGTTGATTCTGGCGATGATCCGCGGGTGTTCGCACTGTCCATACCATTGATTGCTATATTTCCTATTTTAAATGTCGATCTTTGGTTGGTTATCGCTCACTCATCGATTGCGTCCGGGCCTACAGGGTTGGCTTGGTCGCTTTGATTTTTTATCCCCCACTGAAAATCAGTTATATAACTGAGTGGGTAGACTCTTAATACAATTTAATTATTAATAATTTATTTAAAGCTACTTAAAACTGTTTAAAATGCAAAACATATTAAGCTACAAGTAAGTCCCTTGTAACCCTTGTGTATTTTTGTGTGTAATGTATTTAATTGAAGTTTTTTCCTTTACTTCGCTCACTCGTAAGTGTCCCGTAGATATTTTCTCCAGACTGTTTGTACAGCTTGTATCTTGAAAGCTGAATTTACATTTCTCTTTTTGTTTGAAGAAGATTGGAGAGTAGAAAAGAGAGGAAGAACACACGCTTCTGTATGTAGTAGACTTATTTCACTCACTAGCAATAAAAACAAACTGAGCGTGGGACGTTTACAGTTTCTGCAAACACAACTTTCTTGTTTCGCATAGGTTCGTGTGTTAGAGCTCGCGATTTGAAACGGTTTCAGAAGTTGAAATGTCGATAAAAAATATAGGTGTCGTATTTTTAAATAGCTTATTTTTTGACGCAATGAACTTTAAAAAAAAATCAGTCACATTTCTGGTGTGGTTAGTTGATCAATTAAATGTGATTATGTTCTGATAATGACCACATTAATCATGTAAGGTGTGCTAGATTGCTATGTTTTGAGTAACTG